>APFE030850786.1:322395-362843 GCA_000404065.3 Pinus taeda | reverse complement strand
ACCTAACAATAATAATATAAAGCCACAAAAATAACAATAGAGGGATTCTATGGGGCACAGTAATAACAATATGGGGATAATAGGGGCACAAAAATATTAATATGGGATGCAAATAAAATATTAATGGGGTAATCACTAGTATTATAGGGACCCAACAATTGATTTATTAGTCTTCTAGTAGAGAGAACTCCTATTTTTGCAGCCCCATTGTCATTTCTTGCAGGGATGTAATTGTATTGATGGAAATAATTAATATTGGTGTCATGATCAGCTTCTAAACCTTGGTCTCCTTCATAGGACTCTAAGTTTCCTTTGTCTTGGCCATCCTAGGAGCCTTAGAGACCTTTTGTATCATTTTCTTTTCTTCTTTTCACTTCTTATTCACATGCATCTCTTGTTCTTGTTTTTTCTATTTCTGCATTTAGTGTTAATGATTTCTTGTTGTAGAATTGGGTTAGTTAGTTGATGTAAGTCCTTTTGTAGGATAAAAAAACACAATTTCATTCTTGTAA
The DNA here is from genome assembly GCA_000404065.3 of Pinus taeda. Taxonomy (NCBI): domain Eukaryota; kingdom Viridiplantae; phylum Streptophyta; class Pinopsida; order Pinales; family Pinaceae; genus Pinus; species Pinus taeda. The sequence goes on along the minus strand of APFE030850786.1, from coordinate 362,331 downwards.
ATTCTTTGGAAGGTCATATTAATTATTGAGCTACTTGGATTAGTTTGCTTATTCCCAAATCTAGATTTCTGGAAGTCCTTTGTGACAAATAACAGTAAATTTATGCTATTTTTTAGAACATGATAATGAGGTTCAATAGATTTGGTTCCACTTGAATTAGTTCACAAAAAGATTATAATTAATAATAAAAAATTACCCTATTTAATTTTCACTTGATTAGGTTATGCATTTGATATATTTACGATGTCACTAGTTCTTGAATTCCTAGATTCTAGACCAGTAATTTTCTGCCATTTTTTAACATGGGTTAACTGAGGTCTTTTTGAGTGATTCTACTTGGAATGGAAACCTAAGACATCCTGGTGAATAAAAAAAATTGTCCCATCTGATTTGTATTTGATTTGGTTTGATATTCAATGAATTATAACTCCCTATAGCAAATCTGTTGTTTCTTGTAGTAGTACTATAGGAAACCCTGTAGCAGCCTTCCAACATGTATATACTTTCCCATATTTGCTGAAGAAGCTTGGTTATGAACCCTTAGGGTTGAATCAATACCCATAGCCTATAAATCAATGATTAGGGAAGACTAAATACCACTTAGGACTTGCCTATTTACCCATGCAAAACATTTCAGCGATTTGTGCTAATGGACAAATTTAAGGATTTGATAATACAATGATGATTTTCTTGATTGCCACCTCCAATGAATTCTATTATTGGATTTAAACTCTTTGAAATGTAATGGTTTACATTTAGTCCATGATATTTATGCAATTAGAATAGGTTTCTTTCTATTGGGAGTGGGATCCCCCAGGGGTAGTTTTGGGGCTAAAAGCCGATGTTTAAGTCAAATTTTTGTAATATTATTGTAAAGACTCTGCATTTTGTGGTTGCTGAGTGTGAATGTGTTATGTGTCACAAAGGGTAGTCTACCCTTAGTTTTGTAAAGTAAAGTCAGTTGTAAGAGAGAGAACATGTAAGAGAGTCATAGCTTTAGAGCAAGAAGTCTAAGTCTTGGGTTGTAGCGTAGGTAGAGGCTCTGCAACTGAGTGCGTAGAGGCCTAGGGTAGAAGTCCGCAGCTCAATGCGCGGACCCCTGTAGCTGTCTGCGCAGGGTCGACAGAGTCTATAAACACCTGGAAGATATTAATAAAAGGAGTTATTCTGCAATTTCTGTCTTTTTCCTGTCGATACATTTGGATATTTTATGTATGATTTTCCTTTATTATGCGTATACGATGAACGAATGAATGCCACTACATTGGATAATTGAATGCAATTACGAATATCTGCTTGTGTGGTGATAAATTTAAGTAGTTTACAAGATAAGAAAGTCACTTAGGGTAATTGAGGAATCTACATGGCGTGCTGCCATAACAGCATGAAAGTACCTGAGCCCCAGGTTAGGGTTGCGCGAAGGTCGATTGTATACTTTTGCGAAGGTATTGAAAGTCACAATAGAGAGTTTGTCTTACAAGCCCTAGAACAGGACCACCTGTGTGAAGGCAGGGATAGAGAAATAAAATGACATCACAACCATATCAGGGTGTGGAAACTTGGTTCCAACTTCCCCCCATACTACTTCAGGTGAGAGTTCAGTGCGCGCTTCGTAGGCTCATGCTGAAAGGGCTAATAGTGTAGGGGTTTGTTTGGCTAATTAATGTTGAACCTGGGTCAGGCCCCCTCAAGCCAAAAAATGGTTCTATTTTTGGGACTGGAATCTGCATAAGAGATGTGTGATGTCGTATTACTAGAATCCAACTAAGAAGGAAATTGGAGATTGGTTGGATAGAAAAATCCACGAATTCGCGGCACAAGAGAACAAAAACCCACGATTGACAAAAGAACAGTGGTTGGATAGATAACTATATAAAGAGATCCATGAGATCTTTTTCTGCTCCTTCCCTATCGAGCTATACGAGTGGATCGCAAAGCTAGCAGATAGCCAAGGAAGGTGGAAACTTGGTGGTCCTATTGCATTGAACCCAAAGCTAGTGTGAAGGTTGGAAGCATAGAAGGATAAGATCACCTGCATTATTGATCATTGGCTCGATCATGTCATAGGAGGATTTATGACTAAATTCATGGTCGACACCTCAGTCAGCTATAGTGAGGCGGAGCGACACTTTTCCAAAGGACCACGAGGTAAGTACGTAAAATCTTTGAATACTTGGATTAAAATGTTGTTGTGCAAAAAACGGGTTATGCAGCTACCTTAGTGTTTAGGACTACACGAAGTGGAAAAACTTACAGAAACGAAGGAAAAAAGGGTCCAGAGTATAGACCTTTGATTTGACCTCCGCGAAGTGACAATGAAGGGATAGCGAAGGTTTCTCTGTGAAGTTCTATTTAGTTCTAATACAATAAGGATTCCCATAAATACAACCTCTGCTCACACCCCCTCCAACTTCACCACCTTCACCTCCAACTTTGCCTGTACCATCTCCACCTCCACCGTGCTTAAATATAGCAAATATAGTGAAGTTTGCTTTGTTCAAAGGCTTGGGAAATGAGGATCTAGACCAATTATGGTTCGTTGTGAGAGTTGTATGGGAAGCTCAAGGTGTTATAGATGATCATATAAAGAAGATGACACTGGTTAGTGCTCTACAAGATCACGTGCTAACCTGGTATATTATGTAGTCTAACAATAACCCAAATGTTGGAGTAGCAGATATCCAAGTAGCATTAAAGAGGGAATTTAATAGACCTAAATTTGAGGCACAATCGATTGCGGGATTCAAAGAGATCGCAATGCAACCAGGTGAGATGCCTTGGAAGCTAGACCGAAGGCTGAAATGTACAATCTATGAAGCCAATATGAATTTGATAGATGGACAACATCGTGAGTGGTTTGTGGCTTTGCTACTACCACACTTAAGGAGTGTGATGTCGCAGCAGAAGATAACAACTCAGGCAAAGGCCTTGGATATTTCCATGCGACTACATGAGACTCCAATGCAAGATCTTAATCTAGGAGTTCAGCAGATCCATGCGTAGTTGAAGAATTTGTGCCTCGAGATGCAAAGTATGAAGTAGGACAGAATAGTTTGACCAGAGGTATGCGAGGACGTATGGTGCTTAAAATGCAAGAGCCAGGGTCATGACAAAGACCATTGCCCAATCTTTGCAAATTACATTATAGGAGGAGGACCGATGCCTTTAAGGCCAGAAGATCAAACAAGACCTAGCGTGGGGCTTGTGTTATAGTGCACTATCTATCAGGTAGCCAGAAAACATGCCACATATAACTATCACTTGTTACAGAAGTATGTATAAGCACCACAACAATTGTTCTATAGCTTTGGTAGGTTGGTAGGACATGATGAGAGTACTTGCAGGAGCTATGAACTGATGATGGATAGAACTCCCACCTATAGGGTTCAAGCTGAAAGGCAACCCCTTGACCAGAACAAAAGAATAGTGTGGACAAGATTTCAGGAGCGTGGAAGAGGCTGAGGCAGAGGAGGACCTGGTAGAGGTTGAGGATAGTTGATATGCTACAATTGCAGAGGACCAGGACACTATGCCCATGATTTCACTAATCCAATGCATCCCTCATGCAAGTATTGCACACCATTTGATCACGAAATGGAAGACTATCCTACACTAATAGTTAGGATATGTGACAAAGGGGCACTACCACCTCCGCCGACCCAGACCCTGCATATGATGAGTTTTGAGCTGCACAAGGAAGATCCAAACGAAAATATAGTGCTCAGAAGTGGAATTGTGACAAGAGATGACAAAGGGAAACAACCAGAAGATAGTACATGGGTTCGCAAAGCCCCGAAAAAGGAGGCTAAGTTCAACTTGGAGTGTGCTCATGAAGCCTTCATGGAAGCTAAGAAGAGCTTCACTAAGGCCTCCAACTCAAGAAGTAAGGATAAACCTGAGCAAGAGATGGACCCCTCTATGCTCACAACTTTCCTGGAAGCTTGTATGAAGTTACTATGCAATAGTAAGGCTATAAAAGGGTTACAAGAAATCATCAATAGATGCGCTAGAACTGTGCTAGGTGAGTTGCGTGTAGTAGGAAAGATTGGCCAGCATAAAACAAGGACGGGATGAGAAATGAGACTGACCACGCAGATGGGAGAATATGAAATGGATCAGGTCATTTTGGACCTAGGGTTAGATGCGAATGTCCTGCCAATACAAACCTGGGATCGAATGGGGAGACCTGCGCTACAATGGTCTCCAATTTAGCTAAGAATGGTGATAAGGAGAAAATCATCCCCATGGGGCAGCTGCAGGGGGTGACCGTGGATATTGAGGGAGCGAGCGCGTTGGCTGCCTTTGAAGTAATAGAGATAGTGGATGACAGCAATCCCTATCCTGCGCTCATGGGAATTGACTAGGCTACTTAGGTGAATGGGGTAATTAATCTGAAGAAGTGAAAGATGATCCTTGAGAAGAAATTGTTGCACGTAATAGTACCCCTCGATCCTGCTGAAGGATCGTGCTATACTAAATTTGTCCACGATTATGAGATTGATGACGAACTTGACTGTATCTATAAGATAAAAACATGCAACCAAGATTGGGTGAATCCCACTGTGGATGGATGAATTACCTAGGATCATGAGAGTTCCTGCACTTCAGACTCTGACGAAGAAATAGAACACTGGTAGAATCGGTTACATGAAGTAACTACACTGAATTACAACATGATGACCCGGTCGTTTCGCTGTGTCATCAGAGGTAATAAATATACCTACTTATGATGGTTTGAATGAGGTATATATCTTTTGAGATGCATTTGAAAGGGAGGTACTAAAAAAGCAGCGCTTCTAGGCCTTGGATTGGGCACTGCACGCGATGCCCGTAAGATGGTGGGATAGGCATAAGGAAAGCTTTGATGATTGGCATGAATGTAGGAGGATGCTGAGAACACGATTTGGGAACCGTAATATGTGACTGACAAACAAATACGATGGGAAAAATGATCCGCATGCGCATTTTTCCAAATGGATGCAGGGTTATGGAGAAAAGCCCCAGCCTGACTGGGTGCGCATGTTCTGTCATACCCTCGATGTTATCCCAATGAATTGGTATATAGAAATAGAGCTCTACCATGGGACATATGAATGGGATATCCTGCACAAAGGATTCATGATGACATTCAGTTTTGAGGACGGGTCTGACAATATTGATGAAGTGCTACAGGAGGTAAAATCAACAATATTTAGGATATCGTAGGATCCTTTAGACCTGATTCAGCCTGAATAGGCTATTGAGCTAAGTCACACACTAGAAATTTAGAATGTAGCTACTGAAGAACAAGATAATGATCTACGAAATATTAACATTCCAGAAATAGAACGCCACCACACAGTTCAAGGACCGCAGATTGAGAACCCTAACATATCTGTGTCGTTGAAAATGAAACATGTGGACATTGGTATGGAGGTAGAACCCAAATTCGCAAAGATTGGGGACTACTGGGATGACATGACAGTGGATAAGGTCACTGAATTGCTTCGTGAATATGAAGACTTATTCCCTACCAAGTTTATGTACGTTTTAACCCTTTACAGAAATTACCTGCATATGAATTCTAAAACACAGAAAATAAACAATATGAGAGCATAACACATAAAACACATATACACAGAGATTTTCCCCTGGATCCCAAAATCGGGACTAGAAGCTTGATTTTTCATTATATTCCTTTCAATGTTACAATACATATTTATACATGCCGAAGCATCCAATATCATGGACTGAAAAACCATTGCGTCCAAAACCATGGACCAAAAAACCATCGCGTCCAAAACCAAGTGTGAAAATCATGCATAAAAACACAGGTGGGTCCGCCCAACCTAACATAGGGTCCAAAACCAAAAATTTTTGGGGTGCTACCCCGGACCCTATAGAGTGGGGTTACAGGTGCCCCTCAAAACCCCTGTGACCTCCCCCCCTCTAACCCTCAGGTAACTACGTAGGCTAGTCGTGGAAAGAATATAACACAACCCAACATTCTTCCACTTGTTGTTTTCTTTCCATAGGGGGCCACAAGAGAGTTTAGTCATTTATCCAGCCTTGCAACACCCATTATTTCTCTACACCAATTGAACTTCTCAGAGCTAATAGATTTTTTCAATGCATCTACAATATTCTTCAAAGTGTCCACCTTTACCAGCAACACCTTTTTGTCTTCTACCATATCCCTCACAAAGTGGTACTGAACATCAATGTGCTTTGTCTTTGAATGATATGCAGGGTTCTTTGCCAAGAAAATTGCACTTTGGCTGTCACAGTCTATCCTTATAGCTTCCTGTACTAACCCCATATTTAAACACAATCTTTGCAACCAAACTAATTGCTTTCTTGCATGAGTGGTTGCCATGTATTATGCCTCTGTAGTTGATAGTGCCGCTAGAGGTTGTTTCTTAGTTATCCAACTGATTTCACCTCCAAATAGGTTAAACACATACCCACTTATAGATCTTCTCTGATCCAGATCTCTAGCCCAATCTGCATCAACAAAGCCATGAATATCCAACACTCTATCCAATCCTGGTCTTCCTTGGTAGCACAAACCATAATTACTAGTGCCACGCAAATACTTGAAAACCCGCTTCGCTGCTGTCCAATGCTCCTTCCCTGGTTTTGACATAAACCTGCTCAATACTCCCACTGCATGTGTAATGTCTGGTCTAGTATAGACCATTTCATACTTCAGGCTACTGACTGCACTTGCATATGGAACATGGGACATGTCCTCTTCCTCTTCTTGTGTCTTGGGACACTATTCAGCAGATAACCTCACACCTACAGGAATAGGAACCTTCACCGGTTTAATATCCTACATATTAATCCTCTGCAATATTGTCTCGACATACTTCCTATAGTTTAACCAGAGCTTCCTCTTTGTAAGATCTCTTTTAATTTCCATGCCCAAAATCTAGTTTGTAGCACCAAGATCTTTCATGTCAAATTCGGAGGAAAATTGGATCTTCAAATCCTAGATAATTTCTTTGTCATTTCCAACCACCAACATATCATCCACATACAAAATAAGATAAATAACATGGTCACCAATTAATTTAAAATACAAATAGTAATTTTCTTTGCTTCTGGTGAAGCGAAGTCCCCATATAAATGTATCAAATTTATGATACCACATCCTTGGTGACTGTTTTAACCCATATAGAGACTTCTTTAACTTGCATTCCAGTTCTTTCTTACCCTTCACCACAAAGCCTTCAAGTTGCTTCTTGTAGATTTCGTCTTCCAGATCCCCAAGAATAAATGTTGTCTTCACATCCATTTGTTCTACCACAAAATCAAAAGCAGTAGCAACAGATAAAAGTAATCTAATAGAAGTTACCTTGGCAACAGGAGAAAAAATATCACCAAAATCAATTCTCGGAACCTGGGAATAACCTTTTGCTACCAACCGAGCTTTGTATTTCTCCACTTTTCCTTCTGCATTTGTCTTCTTTTTGAACACCCATTTGCTACCGATGGGTTTCCTTCCAACTGGAAACTCGACCAGATCCCAAGCCTCATTTTTGTGCGAATATGGTATTTCATCAACCATGACCTCTTTCCAAAGCTTTCCATCCTCTGAATCCACTGCTTCCTTCACAGTTTTGGGAGCATCATCAGTAACAGACAAAGAAAAATTTGAATAGAAAGCAAATGGACTATACCTTTCTGGCTGCCTTCTTTCTCTAAATGATCTTCTCACACCCAGAGTTTGTGGCTCTTCATCTTCTCATTCCTCCTCTGCTGTAGAATCAGATTCTTCCTCCTTTAGCTCAAACTCTATCTTCTCAGGTTCCTTTGGTTGGACTTCATGTTTAATAACATTTTTCACCTCTCTAAATACCACATATCGGTTGTACACAACCTTCCTCATTACTGGGTTCCAAAGTTTATAACCCTTTAAACCATCCTTATACGCAATAAAGATGCACTTTTCAGATTTACTATCCAACTTGGTCCGCTTCTCCTTTGGAACATGTACATATGCATCACATCCAAACACCCTCAGATTTGAAAGAGAGAGTTTCTTACCAGTCCATACCTCTTGTGGAGTTTTATCCTCTAACCCTAATGAAGGTGATATGTTGACCAGGTAACATGTTGTCTCCATCGCCTTTGCCCAGAATTCCTATCGTAACCCAGCACCACTTAGCATGCTTCCTGCCCTTTCCATAAACGTCTTGTTCATTCTTTCTGCAACTCCATTTTTCTGAGGTGTATACGGAGTAGTTTTCTACCATGCTATACCACACTTCTTGCAGAATCCTTCAAATTCCTTACAGCAAAACTCTCCACCATTACCTGTCCTTAGCACCTTTATCTTCTTCTCTGTCTAGTTTTCCACCAAAGCCTTAAATTCTTTAAACCTGTCAAAGACTTCAGATTTCTTCTTAAGGAAATATATCCATATATTCCTTGAGAAGTAATCTATAAATGATACATAGTACACAGACTTACCCAATGATGGAACCTTCACAGGTCCAAAAACATCACTATGCACAAGCTCTAATATATGTTTCACCCTCTTACCACCAGAGTGGAAACTCACCCAATTCTTCTTTCCATATACACAATTTTCACAGAAATCAAAATCCAGAGAGTTGTTATTCATACATTCTACCATACCTTTACCATGAAGTATTCGAAGGCCCTTTTCTCCAATATGTCCAAGCCTTTAGTGCCACAACATGGTATTTTCTCCAGAGACCACTAGATTTTCTTCTCCACTTTCAGGAACCATAGAACTGTTACGCCCATCAACAACCGTGCTACCTTACAGCTTGCATAGATTTCCAATCCAAACTCCCCGCATCAATACCAGTGCTCCCTGAACCATCTTATAGTTATCCTTCTTGGACACTGTTTTTACACTTGCATCATCCAACTTGCTTACATAAATCAGATTTCTAGCCAATGTAGGAATATGCAGAACACACATAAGTGTTCTAACCTTTCCACCTTGCAACTTCAACTTTACTTTTCTACGACCAACAATTCTAGCCTTCCTATCATCCCCTAAGAAGACATCACCACCATCGTATTTCTCATACTTGCAGAACCACTCTCTATGGGGAGTAAAGTGGAAGGATGCACCTGAGTCAATCAACCATGCCTCATGATCTACATGTGTACTTGAAGAAGCCAAGTACACATCCCCACCTTCATCTAAGGTAGTTTTCACCTCTGAAGAAGGAGAATCATCAGATCCCTTTCCTTTATCAAGAAATTTAGATTTACAGTCCCTTTTGTAGTGCCCTTCCTTTCTGCATTTCTAGCACACCACCTTTACAGGTTTTCCTGGAGACTTATATCTCCCTCTAGATTTAGATCTCCCACTCGATAACTTATTTTTGTTTATGTTCCGGGACCGTCCTTGTATAGACAAGGCATCACCATTCTAGCTCTCCATATTTTTCCGTCTCATCTCTTCCGTCAGCAAGGATGAGACTATTTCATCAAATTGCAAGGAAGTTGCATTGCTACCTATTGCAATAACCAGACTATCCCACGAATCTGGTAGAAAACACAACAAACTGATGCACTTATATTCATCTAAAATTTTAATATCAACAGATGCTAACTGACTTACCACAGTATTAAATGTGTTTAGATGTTTTGCCACCGAGTCTCCATCTTTCATTCTCAGGTTATACAACTTTTTCCACAAGAACATTTTATTCACCAGAGACTTAGATTGGTACAAAATCCCTAACTTGTCCCACAAAGCCTTCGCTGTAGCTTCCCTTGATACATTCAACAATACTGAATCTGAGACACACAATTGTATTGTGCTCTTGGCCTTCCGATCCAACTTCTTCCATTCTTCATCAGTCACTCCCGTTGGTTTAGTACCCATATCTACTGTGATCCACTGATCTTTATCCACCAATAGATCCTCCATCTTGAGTTTCCACAACTCAAAACTTTGACCATTAAATTTCTCGATCTCTATCTTTCCGCTGCTCGCCATCTTCTTTCACCACTAGAATCGATCTCGCAGATCTCCCACTGAATAGGGTCTACCACAGGCCCGAGCGAAACCCCTCAGCAACAAAGGGGTCCCCTTGAAGCCAAAACAGCTCTGATACCAAATGTAGGTTTTAACCCCGTACAGAAATTACCTGCATACGAATTCTAAATCACAAGAAAATAACAATGCGAGAGCATAACCCATAAAACACATATACACAGAGATTTCCCACTGGATCTCAAGACCGAGACTACCAGCTTGATTTTTCATTATATTCCTTTCAATGTTACAATACATATTTATACATGCTGAAGCATCTAATACCATGGACCAAAAAACCATCGAGTCCAAAACCATGGACCGAAAAACCATTGCGTCCAAAACCATGTGTAAAAATCATGCACAAAACCATAGGTGGGTCCGCCCAACCTAACATAGGGTCCAAAACCAAAATTTTCCAGGGCACTACCTCAGGCCCATAGAGTCGGGTTACGGGTACCCCTCAAACCCCCCCTCTAACCCCCAGGTAACTATGTGGGCTAGTCGTGGAAAGAATATAACACAACCCAACAGTTTACTGATCTAAAAGGAATAATCGGGGACCTAGGAATGATGAAGATCACGTTAAATCCCGACACAAAGCTAGTTAAGCAAAGGCCTTACCATCTCAATCTGAAATACAAGGAGAAGGTCCACTTGGAACTAGACAAGATGCTAGCAATAGGCATCATTAAGCTTGTGGAAGAATCTAATTGGGTAAGCCCAATGGTGGTGCAAGAGAAGAAGCAGAAGGATGAGATAAGGATATACGTGGATCTTAGAAAACTGAATGACGCTTGTGTGCGTGATCCTTTCCTGACTCCATTCACGGATGAAGTGTTAGACAATGTAGGTAGCCAAGAAGCATATTCCTTCACTGATGGGTTCTCTGGGTACCACCAAATCAAAATCATGTCGGAGGATAGGAGCAAGACAATCTTTGCGACTGAGTGGGGTTGTTTTCAATACATTATAATGTTGTTTGGATTGAAGAATGTGCCTGCAATATTTTCGTACGTGGTTTTTGCGACATTCAAGGAATTTATTCATAAGTTCCTGGAGGTATATTCTCATGACCAGACTGTATTTGGGTTGGTTAAGAACCATGTAGCAAGCTTGGGCTTGATGCTGGATACCTGTTGAAGATACCAGATCATGCTCAATCTCAGGAAGTGTCTGTTTTGCATTCCTTTTGGGAACCTATTGGGGCATGTGGTTTGCAAACACAAAATGATGGTAGACCCCACAAAGATCGCAGTTATACTGAACTTGGCAATGCTGAGGAGTGTGAAACTATTGTGCGCTACTCTGGGACATATGGGATAATACAGAAAGTTTATCAAAGGTTATGTTTAGATCATTGTGCCTATGGAAAAATTCTTAAAGAAGGATGTCACATTCTACTGGAATGATGACTCTAAGAAGATCTTGGATATATTGAAAGAAAATATGGTTACCACACCAATTCTAGTCTTCCTAGACTGGAAGAAAGAGTTTCATGTACATGTTGATTCGTCATGTATAGCGCTGGGAGCAGTACTAACACAAGCTCACAGAGAAGCCTTGGACCACCCTATCATTTTCACAAGCCGCATATTATCCAAAGAAGAAAATACCTATTCTACCACTGAACGTGAGGGTCTAGCTATGGTGTATGCACTCCAGAAGCACTGGCACTACTCGCTAGGAGGCCATTTTAAGATGTATACGGATTACTCCATGCTGAAGTACCTCATCAATAAGCCTGTGTTGGGGAGACGAATCTACCAATGGCTCTTATTGTTTCAAGAGTATGATTTTGAAGTTGTTGTGAAGCCAGGATGATTGAACACGAGACCAGACCACCTTGCACGCATCGAAACAGGGGAGGAACCTACTAACCTGGAAGAAGGATTGTCTGGCGTGCAACTATTTGTAGTGTGTATCATGGATGGTCATTTTGAGGATATAATACACTTCCTAACTACAGGAACGACATTGGAAGGATACACTATCCAACAAAAGAAGGAATTAGAGGTGCATGCGACAAATTTCTCTATCATTGTTGGGCATCTGTACAAAATGGGTACTGATGAGATATTGTGACAGTATGTACTTGAGTTTGAGAGAAGAAGAATCCTCGTGGACACTCATGGGTAAATCGCAGGAGGACATTATGCAAGGAGAGAAACTGTGCAAAAGATTCTATGCATAGAGTTGTGGTGGCCAACCCTTCATCAACATTCAAAATTATATTACAAGGCATGTAATGTATGTCAAAGAATAGGAATGCCATCACGGAAGGATGAAATGCCTTTGAATCCACAAATGACATTGCAACATTTCGAGAAGTGGGTGATATATTTTGTAGGACCCATTCAGCCACAAGGGAAGACAGGAGCAAGGTAAATTATCACTACGACAGAGTATTTGACTCGTTGGGTAGAAGTGCAGCTAGTAAAGGATTGCACGAGCATGATGGCTGTGAAGTTCCTATTTGAGCATGTACTGACGTGATTTGGATGTCCAAGCATCTTGATGAGTGATCATGGTACACACTTCCTGAATGAGACAATCAACATACTAATGGAGGAATTTCAGGTATATCACCAAAAGAGCACACCTTATCACCCACAGGCCAATGGGATAGTGGAGGCATTCAACAAAGTGCTTGAAAATGCGTTGACCAAGGGTTGCAATGCTTAGCGAAGTGATTGGGACCTACACATACCTTCAATATTGTGGGCCTCTCGAACGACATGCAAGAAGTTGACGAGACAAACCCCTTTCAGGCTTGTCTATGGTGTGGAAGCCATAATGCCTATGGAATACATCGTGCCTAGTCTGTGCATAGCAGTGCTCACAGGTATGATGGATCATAGTGCCCTAGAAGAGAGGCTCATGTAGCTGGATGAGCTTGAAGAAGAAATATTTTTTGCTAGAATTCACTAGTAGGTCCAAAAGCAGCACGAAAAGGCATGGCATGATCGACACATCAAGCTGTGCACATTTAAGGTAAATGATCTAGTTTTGTTGTATGATAGTAAGTTTGATAAATTTCCAAGAAAATTCAGGATGCATTGGCTAGGGCCTTACGTTATTAAGGAGATTACCAACGGAGGAGTGGTATAGCTAGTCAAGTTAAATGAAGAACCCTTCCCAGGAAAGGTGAATGCCAGTCGCTTGAAGCCATACACTGGTGGTCCATCCATGTGACTAAATGAAAGTGGCACAGTCTTAGCACTCCAAGTAGCTGAAAGGAGGCATGGGACTATAAACTACACTGCCCGGGTGGGGGAGCTGCATGATGGGAAGATGGTGTGAAGCAAGGACATGTCACTGGGTTCACGACAGTGCGGAGGGAGCTGCGCTACCCAGGAGAAATCACGTAGGTTAGCCAGAAAGTGACCATTAAAGTCACTATTCATGAAAAGACGGGAGAAGTGAGGCCAAATGGAGTGGGCGACCAACATTTAAGATGAAATTTATGGCTTAGATCCTTGAAAATCTGCCGCCAATTTGGAATTAACGAATCGATTATGGGGGGGATGGTCGGGTTTGAGTTCAAATTTCCCTATAAAGTACAAGTGGTTGTCCAGTGAAAAAAACTTGGCATTTTGAGTATTCGGCTGTTGAGCTCTCGAGCGCTTATGAATCATGAGCAATACGAGCTTATGATAGTTTTTGGGGTATTTGCGACTTTGCGAGTGGAAACACAGGAATTCTTGCAGAAGATCATGTTTGTGCCCCCAAAAGTTATCAATAGAGAGTAAGTAGTAGAGGAGCCAGCATAGGGAATGAAGAGAGGGACCGAAGTAGCTACCCCGGAAGTAGGTGAAGTATTGGTGAAGGTCCCTAAATCTCCGAGAATGCTAAGACCAAGGCCAACCCCAACCAAGGAGACCATGAAAGACAAGAAGGGAAAGAAGCCTGCCATACCAGTGCACGCGTCACCAAGACAAAACCCACCAAAGCCCACTACCGAGGAGAAAGGAAAGGTTATAAACCTAGAAGCAGAAGAGGAGGATACCAGGGACATCCCCATGGATGATGAGGATGTGGGAGTTGAAATAGAGGAGGTTGAAGCCTAGGTTGCAAACACTATTACACGGTTGTTGGAGTATGTACCTTCGTGCAAGCCTAAGTCCAATGTCCCAAAGGACATTGATGGAAGTAAGACTCCCCTACAAACCCCTTGCTACCAGATGAAATCACTTTTGATGGCCCGCGTTTGGCATGGGTGCCGATTTTGAAGCTCGAAGACTAGGACTTCGCAGACCATGAGAAGTTCCCAAACCTAGAGACTGAATAGTTGATGTGACACACCATAGACACGAATACGGGGATGATTTCACTAGAGCTACGGAAGTGGCTCAGAGGAGTAGAAAAGGCAGAATTACTCAACCTACTATGGGTGTCACACTATCACCCCACCCCTGTGACAGTTTTGGTTATCAAGCAACTACTACGATTGGTACATGATGGGTGTTTGTGGCTGGAGGAGCCAACACCCATCACTAATATGTTGATTCACTGCATAATGCACCTATCATATACAGGCGAAAACCTAGATATGATATTTGGCGGCAAGGGTGGCAAGTTGGCATTCGAAAAATCAATGAAATAGAAGTTCAAATTGGTAAATAAGTTGCATGGGTAAACTATCTCCAACATCTATGACCCTGTTTTGAAGGTGGTGATGTAGATCCTTGCAGGGAAGGTGATGCAAAAGTGTTGCGCTGATGAGGTACCGGTGCCCATCGTCATGCTGGCATAACAGTGTGTGGAAGGAGTCCAGTTTAACTGGTTAGACTACCTTCATGGAGAGTTCCTGATGAACTGTCACGAAGTGCAAGAGCAAAGAAAGACACTCCACTACACTTGGCTCTTGTTGTTGATTGTGCTTGTAGCGTGGGAGCTACCAGCAGACAACCAATTTCCCTCGGTAGCACCAGACCTTCCTGAAGCAGTGAAGTATGCTTCGCTGTGGGTGACCAAGGATGTGGAACACGTTTGAGATAGCAAGATCTTTTGGATCTTAATAGAAATGAATATTAGGATGGCTATTAAACGTAAGCTATAATTGTTGCCCACGGTATATGTTAACCTACACAACTATGCTGAGTTTAAGGTTGATTTTCATCGGATTTCAATCAAGGCATGGAAGGACCCTACACAGAAGTGGTACAATTTATCGTACCTAGCCACAGATGATGCCATCGATGTGGTGTTGGATAAATGGTCAGTAGAGTGGAACACCTTGACAGACTTGGAGGTGGGTGGAAGCAAGTCCACTGCACAAAAGAAGAAGGAAGAGGCCAAGCTGAAGATGGCACAGCTGGTCAAAAATAGGAAGAAGGAGACCGCTAAAAAGGCCCAGGTAGAATAGACAGGAAAGGAAGCAGGAAAAATGACAGGTGATGTAGAGTAGGGCTGTGATAAAGGTGTGTAGTCACCTTCACCTGAAACCGAAAAGGAGGACACAGAGAAGCATGGCATGGACCCTCAGGAGATGTCTAACTGCATTAGCGCCCAAGAGAACTCGAAAAGGGATGGTCCAGAAGGAAATCCAAGGCAACCAAGACCTGGCTCAACCCCATCACATTGAAAGAGGGTGACTTATATGAAATTGGTGACATAGTTAGAGATGTCACCGCTGAAGCCCTCTAGGGAATTTGAGAAGTAGCAGTAGGTCCTCCTAGGGGCCATCTAGACCGAGCTGTAGGAGTTACAAACCCGCATGTCACAAGCTAGTACGCTTTCCACCAGCTTGCCTATCAGCACATCAAAGGCTGCTAATATGCTACGCAAAAGGCTTCCAGTGCGTTAGTGCTGCTGAATGGAGCACTGACAACAAAAAGTGAGGCTGAGAGACCCATTGTCAGCACCTTGAAGGGAGTGGGATTGAACTTGGCAGAGTTCCTGCACAAAGCGCTCCACCTCTTGTAGGATCGAGTCATTGCAAAGCTAAGGGCTTGAGAGCACCACACCCTCTAGGTGGTCAATGAACAGAGATAAACAATGAGCAGATGGCCCTGCAAATGAATGTTTCCATCGCTGCTGAGGCTGAGGTGACCAATCAGAACAAGAAGATCATACAGGTCATGGAGGAGGCCTGTAGAATGGTCCTAGAATTGGCCATTCCAGAGGAGGATCCGATCGAGATCCACATCCACAAATTAGCCACAGGGGTGCATGGCACTCAGACAGAGATGGCGCAGGTTTAGTTGGAGTTGAACCTACAAATTACAGAGCTCCAGTTGAGGGCTCAACCTTCAACACCACCAAAGGTAAAGGAATAGTGGGCAGCCGTTGTCACAGAAGCAGTTGTGGTAGTGGAGAGTGTAGTAGCAGATTGCACACAGTTGTTAGAATAGTTGTTTGAGGTCTTGACTAGCTTGCAAGAGGACCCAAACATCCAGAGGCTAGAAACGGATGCGCATGAACTCCAACAGTGCTATGACAAAGTTAATGGCATAACACGATCCGTTGTGCTTATACAGAGGTTAGCCAAGCTACAAGAAGCTAAGCAGTTGAAGGAATAGGTGGATGCAACGTTGCACAAGGAAGTAGTGTCAAAGGCACAACTAAAGCCCTGGCTCGAAGAGGCTTATGCAGTCACAAGAAATATTGAAGGAAAGCTTGAGACTCTACAAGCAACACAACAACAGCTTCAGGCTAACAACACAAGGCCAGTAATCGAGAAGACAACTGAAGATGTGAAGCAGGCAACAGCTTAGTGCACAGCCAAAGTTGCAAACATCAAGGTCGAGCTGGATGGGCTTCGCGCAAAGATCTAATCTCGATGCCTACCAACTGACTCAAGGGTAAGTCATGATGTTTGTGTTGGGAGAGGGATCCCCCAAAGGCAGTTTTGGGGCTAAAAGCCCATGTTTAAGTTAAATTTTTGTAATATTATTGTAAAGACTCCTCATTTTGTGGTCCCAGAGTGAAAAGGTGTTATCTGTCACAAAGGGTAGTCTGCCCTTAGTTTTGTAAAGTAAAGTTAGCTGTAGGAGATCTACCCATGGTCCGTGGACCATGGGATTGTATAAAAAGAGTTAAGCTCTAAGTAGTTAGAGAGAGAGAACATGTAAGAGAGTCATAGCTTTAGAGAAAGAAGTCTAAGTCTTGGGTTGTAGCATAGGTGAAGGCTTTGCAGCTGAGTGCGCAGAGGCCTAGGGTAGAAGTCCACAGCTAAGTGCGCGGACCCTTGGAGCTGTGCGCGTAGGGTGGACAGTGTCTGTAAACACCTGGAAGATATTAAAAGAAGGAGTTATTATGCAATTTCTGTGTCTTTTTTTGTTGATGAATTTGGATATTTTATGTATGATTTTCTTTATTATGCTTATACAATGTGCGAATGAATGCCACTACATTGGATAGTTGAATGCAATTACGAATATATTCTTCTGCGGTGATAACTTTAAGTAGTTGACAAGATAAGCAAGTCACTTAGGGTAATTGAGGAATCTGCACTGCGTGCTACCATAAAAACGTGAAAGTACTTAAGCCCCAGGTTAGGGCTATGCAATGGTCGATTGTATACTTTCGCAAAGGTATTGAAAGCTGGAATAAAGAGTTTGTCTTACAAGCCCTAGAACGGGACCACCTGCATGAAGGCAGGGATAGAAGAAATCAAATGACATCACAACCATCTCAGGGTGCAGAAACTTGGTTCCAATATGATTCCCCCCATACTGCTTCGGGTGAGACTTCGGTCTGTGCTCTGCGGGTTGATGCTGAAAGGGCCAGTAGTGTAGGGATTTGTTTGGCTAATTAATGCTTAACCTGGGTTAGGCCCCCTCAAGCCAGCACTTTCATTGTACTTTCTTTCTTGCAATAGGTTAAGGTTTCCATTTGGAGAATTTCATTTTTTTCAATTAGTTTAGGATTTGACTTCAGTACATGCACTCCATTACATCATGGCATAAAAGGAAGGACACATTATATGTTGCACATATAGTGCCGATACCTCTTAAGTTTTTATGAACCTTGGGTTGATAATTAAAGTTGGTAGCCTTAGGAGTTTAAAAATTCTTGTTGTAATACCGAGGCTCATTAACTACCCTCAGGAAAATGGGAAAGTTGACGCAATTAATAAAGTTCTCAAAGATATTCTTCAATTTATGATAGGGGTCCATAAATTAGACTAGAATCTTATAATTTATGTGGCCTTGTGGGTGTACTGAACCTATGTTAGGACTACTACTAGGTTAACACCATTCCAATTGGTTTATGTCTTGGAAGTAATTTTTCTGATTGAATGTGAAATTCTTTTACTCAAACTTGTTTTCAAATGCATCATTACCACTTCCATAGAAGAGGAACGTCTCTTATGTCTGACACACTTAGATGAAACCCGATGTGATGTTGCCATGGCTAGTGAAGTCCATAAGAAATGTATCAAGGTAGAATATGACAAGAGTGTCAAGTCTCGTGTTTTCTTGGAAGGAGACCTTGTTTTGTTATACGATCAAGAGTATGATAAATTATGATTATGGAAGTTTGAGCCAATGTGGCTGGGTCCATATATTGTCAAACATGTTCTTGCTAAAGGGGCATATGAGCTAGTTGATTTTGATGGAATTCCCTTGGCGTAGCCTAGGAAATGGTTGTACTTTAACAAATATTACGCTTGAATGTTTTTGTAGTGCACTATGTACATACTACATATAGGTGTGATTGAGTGTGTTTGTAGTGTGTTCCATTCAAATTTTCCTAGGTTTATATTAATCTTGTTTAAATTTGGTTTGTATATGTTGGAATCCCTCAAACCATATGTTGGTTATGTTGATGGTGCTATTAGTATTACTCGGAACCTCTCTTCTGCAACTTGGGCTATATATGCTCTAAATGGTGAGTTAGTGAGTTTACAATGTATTTGTATCAGTCTCTGTACAAATAACATCGCTAAGTAGAGTGCAGTGATCAAACTATTGTCTGATGCTATTTCCCATGGTATCTGTCATATAGTTATCAGACTCAACTCATAGCTTGTAGTACTAGAATTGAATAATTTCTATTCGGTTAGAAGTTCAACTATGTTTCTCATGTTCATGAGGGTTCACCTTCTAGAAAGATGTTTTGATTTCATTCAATATCAACATATTTCTAGAGATATAAATACATTGACAAATGCATTGGCTAATCATGTTTTAGATAGAAATTTGTGACACATGTAAATTAATTCAATGCACATCACATCACATTGTAAGAAATAATAGAAGCATAGGAAACACTGAAGATATATATATATATATATATTATATATATATATATATATAATATATATATATATATATATATATATATATATAATATAATAATATAAAATATATAAATATATATATATATACCAAAGTTTTAGTTTTACAAAATTTGTGCCTAAGACATATGTGGCCACATGGCCTAAAATATACATGTAGTCAAAATATGGCTATAAGCCTCCTAGTAGACTAATCATACTGCTCATGGTAGCACACCCCTGCACAAACCATTTTGCACAATATTCGACTGATATGACTAGGCACGCTAATAGTATGTCGCTGAAGTCTCATACAAAACTCATCAACCCTAGTCTCACCTATGCCATGGGTCAACCCCTCCATATGACGCTCAACGCCTACAAGGGTCTCAACCACAATGAGATTCTATAGTACCTTTCATCCTGTTGTTGGGCCACTAGTTTTTCAATATTATTATCACTCTTTAACACCTATTTCATCCATTTCTAAAACTCTTTATCACGTCATTTATCATGTTTATTATATAATTCCATTTTATAATTATTTATGCTCTTATGGATAAATATTATTTCTTCTCCTTTATTTTTAATAAATTGATGATTATTATGCATGATTTTACCAATGATGGTTTATTAATAAACTTTTTGTAACATCACTCACCATTTTAACCTCCAAGATATTTTCTAGATTGCAGAATTGATCTCCAACTCATCATTAAATATTCCAACTCAGAAATTCATTGGAATAAGAAGTGATAGTTTTGCATTGGAGGTTTCAGGAAAAAGGAGAAGAATTTGGATAATCTGAAACATGGGTTTTGTTTAGAACGGACCGAGTTAGTTTTGTGGTAAGCATTTTTCCCAAATTTGGTTCGTATTAAGAGAAATGGAAGGTTCTCTGAAGACGTTTTTCTCAGATTCACTGTTGCGGCCGGTTTCTAAATTATCTCGGTTGTAATACCAAATTTGACCTGTTCTTATTGAATGTTGATGAAAAGATATTTCAGATATCATATTGTTGATCAATTTGTTGTCAACAATCCAATTTTTTTATGGCAATCATTTTGTAATCATATCTGTCGTAACTTCTCTCTACTCTCTGTGTATTTAAATGAGAACAAAGATCAAAGAGGGGGATCAATCCTTGGGATTTCAAACTGTAATTTTAATTTACAAACTTGTGTTGTCAAGAGAACAGGGTCATATTGTAATGTTACTCAAGTTCAATGATTAATTTATAATTTGAGGTTGCTTTTCATTCGCCTTCTTTGAAGTAGCTCAGTAGCATTTGCTGGTGGCTAAGGGCCTAGCCTCTGATGGATTAAGCTACTTCTATGTATTATATCTTTATGATTTCTACAATTTTTATTAATTTGTTAATTTTCGCATCCTATGTGCCTTTTACTATTTTCCTATACTGAAGGAATATCTTTGCTTTATCTGATTTACAGCATTGTCGTTTGATTCAGTTTACATTCGTTGCAGATTAAGTTACTTAGATAATTATTCGGATTGATTTAATCAACTATAAAGAGTTTGGTTATTGCTATTGAACTCTTAGATTGATATCATTTATATCTGGATTGCTTCATAGAGATTGAGCATGATTTAGATTGAATCAGCTAGGAAGAGATGAGTTATTGCTACTATGCTCTCGGTCGATGCTTTTGTTAATTGAATTGCTTGTGTGAGATTTGATTACGATTTTAGTAGAGGATTGAGTTTTGAAGCTTAGATGTCATATTTCCTTTAATAATTGCAATTTGAGTTTATTGGATGCATCCGTTTATTCTTGTATGAAAGATCTATACTACATTTTAAGAAACATTACTCTTTGGGATTATAGCGTGCACATACTGTGTACACTCTTGAAATAAGAGTACTCGCCTGGGTTGATAATTAATGTGGAGTAATTAAGAGTTTTAAAAGACACCTCATAGCACCCAAAATTTTGGCGCCGTTGTCGGGGAGAGTGTTGCCATTTCATAGAGAGTGATGTATGTTTTATATTTGCTGATGGGGAAGAATTGGGTATTAAAAATGGAAGGAAAGAACCTACATAACGAGCAAGTAAAGTGCTTGCTCCTCCGCCCGCTTCTCAGCACAATTAAATAGAAGTTGAAGTAGGTGCTTAATGTTTGTCTGCTGTGAAAGAATTGGGTATTAAAAATGGAAGGTAAGAACCTGTGTAATGAGCAAGTAAAGTGCTTGCTCCTCCACCTGCTTTTCAGCAGAATTGCATAAGAATTGAAGTAGGAATTTTAGAGGTAGAGTTATTTTAAAAAAATTTACAATTCCACTCAAGTGGTGATGTAAGCACCACCCATTTCACTAACCAATTGACAACAACATTTTAAGGAGGAGCCTCAAAGAAACACATGAAAAACATCTTCTATTATGGTAAGAAATGGCTCACATTGCAACTATTGAATTTCCTATCAAAGATCTAGGAGGAGTGACACAAATGCACATAATTCCCCCATCTTCTCTACCAAATTTTCATGGTTTAGCAAACAAAGACCTAGATGCATTTTTATTTGAGTTTGAAATACTTTGTAGAGGATATGATTATTGTACTAATGATCAAAGGTTGAAAGTGTTTCCTCTTACTCTAGAAGGAGCAGCGCTCCGATGGTTCATGAGCCTAGGTGGGAACTGCGTCCAAACATGGGAGGACATGAAGAACATATTCTTGAAGAAGTACCAAGACTATTGCAAGGACAATGAAGATATTTTCAATATGATACAAGGGGAAGATGAAAGCTTGGAGGACTATGTGAAGCAATTTCGATACAACCTTCAAAAATCAAAGCATAAGTATTTGGAAAAAGAGATTTTAAAAACACTCCTACTGAAAGGAATCAAAGATGAACTTTTAGAAATCTTAAATCTTATAGGAAAAGGTCATGTTTTTCAGTTGTCATATGATGATGTTTGTGAATTGTGCATAAGGTATTCAAGGGGAATCTCTAAGGCTGGTAAGAATTCTAGAGACGTTTATTCTTTATTTTCCAAATTTGCTACAAGAACATGAGATATAAGAGTTGAAATCAATGTTTTATTTGACCATTTTAAAGTTTATTTTATTAGCTCTCTAAATTCACAATTGGATGTTTTGCAGGTTCAGAAAAATCAAGAATTTGATGAAGTGTTTTGCCCTCATTACCGAAAGGAGCATCCCATAAATAGTTGTTATTCCTTAATTAGGATGGAAGTATCATATGAAAGAGATGAGGAAGATACAACAAGGTCAAAACCATGGATTCATGGCCTACAGGTATGGTTCAAAACACTTCCTCTCCATTCTCTTACTTGCATAATCCATTATGGAATACTCTTGTGTTAGGGCAGTCATGTCCATCTCAATATAACCCCCACAAATCTTGTCTACAAGTTTGGCATGGTTCATTTTATGATTGGATGGCTACTCTCCCTTATCTTGTAGCACAAATACATCCTCCATATTCTTCACTAGCTCTTCCACAATATCTTGCTTTCCTATCAAAATCATCCACTCAACCCAATCAATTACATCATCAAAATGCTCCATTTCGTACACAATTTTCTGCTCAACTCATTCCACACCCTCACCATAATAAACCAGTACAACATGATTGCACTGTTGAACTGCAAAATATATCCACCCTTTCCACCCATACTATCTCACATGTACCATTGGAGAAAACTCATATTGAGATTTAGAATGTTTCAAATCCAAAAATTGTAGAAGTTATGGAAGAAAATGAGGTTTCTTCTAGTCTACATCAACAAGTCATTTTAAAAAATCAAGAACTTCATGATATGATGGCTATGGTAAAGCAAGAAAGTAAAGGATATATTGAATATTGGTTTCACTCCATCATTTGTTTGTAACATCACTCCATACTTCAACAATTTTTGATACCATCTTTTCAAGGGAAGTTGGCTTCTCATACCCTAATATTTATTAACATGCATTTTTCAAATTTGGGTATGTGCAAACTTGAAGCCTTATTTCAAAAATGGCTCCAATGGAAGTACTATTATACGTAATCATATTCATTTTTCAAATTAGAGTAGGTTAATGTAAAAAAAAAAATAAATAAATAATGACATAAATAAATACATTTTGTTTTTATGTAAAAATAGCTGTTGGAACATGTTGTGGAAAGCAACATCGGTGATAAATGCTTTAATTAATTTTTGTATGTAGATGAATTATAATGGAAATAAAAATTCTACAACACTTATATTCATTTTTATCACTAATTTGGAAAAAATGCTTGAATACCATATTTTTTTGACTTGTGGGCTTGATGAAATTTCTGAAAATAGAGTCGGGACAGTCATGTTTTGAGGGGACAAAAGAGAATATTTTTTAAACCTATTTCTATCCTAAGTATTCCTTGATTTTTAATTTCCAACCCAATTTTAATCACTAAATTTGGATTTGAAACGAAAAAGTTATAACCAAAACATTGACTGGGTGTCTAGTAGGCAGCTCAAGAACAGAGTTGGGACGGTCAGTTTTTGGAGGCCTAAATGACTATATTTTTAAAACCTTTTTCTATCCTAAGTATCCATTTATGTCTAATTCCCAACCCAATTTGAATCACTCAATTTCAATTTAAAAAGAAAAAATTATAACTAAAACATTGACAAGGTGTCTCGCAGGCAGCTCAGGAATAGAGTTGGGACAGTCAGTTTTTGGAGGCCTAAATGACTATATTTTCAAAAAACATTTATACTGTATATTTCCCTATAAATATAGTTTACAAGAAAATTTTAATCATGCATTTTTTATTTCATATGAGAAAGTTATGACCAAAATACTGACTGTCTATCGTAAACCAACACTCTTAAAACTCTGTTTTTCTAGTTGTTCCCTTTTGTATTTGACCCATCAATTCTTCTTTTCTTCAAAACCTATTTCTATTGGATATAAATAAATGAATCTAATTTCATTTCAAATTTTAATCATTAGAATCTATCATCAAATGAAAAATCTATGCTTAAAATATCCACTGTCGGTCTAAGATAGGTAATCGAAAATGACTCTGTTATGTAGGTTGTTCTAAGTAAAATTGACATATCATATCATTGAATTTTTAAAGCTTGTTTCTATTGGTGATATATATTTGAAGTAGCTCTCATTTGGCTTTATAATCACTCAAATTGAATGAAAAACAAAGGATTTGTGATTAAAACACTGCTGGTTAGTATGGTCGACCACTACTCTCCCGCAAGTGACAAATAAATATTACTTTGTTATTTTTTCCGTGGATTTCTTTTACAGAGTAACTACTTGTTATTTTTTTGCATAATTTTTGGATTAGGGGAGCCTGATCACCTTTCTTTATCCATGATTTAATGTTTTATTGTAGGTAGACACTCGTTTTTTACAGGTCTTAGGAGAATAAAGAAGGTCAATTTATGGACGAGCAATTCTTGAAAGAAATTTTAATGAAACAAGGGTGTTTCATCCAATTCATTATCTAACAGATTCATAACAAAAGAAATGAATAATTGATTTTCATTCAAAGATTCATGTCATTGCTGCCAATACATCTTTCCAAGAGATCATTTTTTTCCATTTGACAGATTGATATTCCCTTATGAAATAACATCATAGCTGTTGTAACTTAATTTATTTATTTACATACTATTTTTAAATAAAGTGTTGTTTATTTTCTTATTTCTCTTATGTTTTTGTGTTTCAAGTGTTGCTTACTTCAAGTTGTAGTTTCCGCTCCATTGGTGATTGAACGATGAAGACCCCACCATGCAAATTCTCGCTACAGAAGGCCACTCTTTGACAACACTAGTCCCGTAAAGAATTTATTTTTGAAACTTGTACATACAATTGTTTTTCCTTTTTTTCCATTCGATTGTATTTGCTTAAAGCAGTAGAGATGGTTGTTTCTCTTTTTTTCCTATTTTCTTTGCTATTCCTTATAAGGAACAACACTTTTTACGTGTACTTTTTTGTTGTTCCCTATAGGGAATAGTTGTTGTTCCCTATAAGGAACAACACTTTTTTTTGTGTATTTTTTGTTGTTCCCTATAGGGAACAATTGTTGTTCCCTATAAGGAACAACACTTTTTTTTGCATGTGTTTTTTTCTATTCCTATAGGGAACAACTGTTGTTCCCTATAAGGAGCAACACTTTTTTGTGTGCATTTTTTGTTCTTCCCTATAGGGAACAACACTTTTTCATGTGCATTTTCTTGTTGTTCCCTATAGGGAACAACACTTTTTCACGTGCATTTTTTGTTGTTATCTACAGGAAACAGTTGCTATTCCCTACAGAGAATAACACTTTTTCGTGTGTATTTTTTGTTGTTCCCTATAGGGAACATCACTTTTTTGTGTGCATTTTTTGTTGTTCCCTATAGGGAACATCACTTTTTTGTGTGCATTTTTTGTTGTTCCCTATAGGGAACAACACCTTTTGTGTGCATTTTTTTGTTGTTCCCTATAGGGAACAACACTTTTTGGTGTGTATTTCCTTTGTTGTTCCCTACAAGGAACAATACTTTTTCAAGTGTTTTTGCTGTTCCCTAAAGGGAACAACACTTTTTCGAGTGTTTTTGCTATTCCTTCAAGGGAACAACACTTTGGCAGTATTTTTGAGAACAACCCTTCCTTCCTCTTGTCGGATTATTCCTAGTTCATCTCAACCACATTTTACTGATTCCCTTTCACGACGTGAAGTACACTACTATTATGAGGACAATAATTATGGATTCTATTGAAGCGAGTTAATACCATTCACATTATGATCTTTAACAGGACAACTTCTTGATGATAGATTCTTTTCAAAAGGGACACAATTATTTATATACTAATTTATTGCATTGTTTTCTGTTGTACATGACATTGATTGATCATCTTAATACCATGATGGTTCTACCCTTCCTGGTTATAATCTTCTCTGTTTGCAATAAATGAGATTATGGGTATATTTTTTTCTATAAACAGGTTCAACTTCTTCCACCATCCCTACGCTTAAGGAGTAATGAGCCTTCCTCTATTTATCATAAAAATGTGTAATAATAGCAAAAGTTTGCCTATAGATAGAAGATAAGGGGTCTCATTAAGAGCCAGCCTACCATGTTCATAAGGATGTAGCGAAGTGACATTCCCACTATGGCCACCACACCAGGGTTATGATCCATTGGATAGCCAAAATATCCTTGGAACAGGAGGTCTCATCACAAGCCAGCCTGATCATTTTTGCTACATCCCAGTGAATGACAATGTGGTTATCTAGTTACCATGCCAACACACTGATCTCTTTTGTAGAACAACACTGAAACTCTCCATTTATAAATTGAGGATCGCGGCTCTTACGGGTTAAAAAGCAACCCTGTTGAGGCTATGGGTGCCTACTGGTAGTAGAGGCTCTGCTTATGGTATTGAAGTTATATCTTATCGTCAATTATTACTATAATACCCTTTTCTTATTCTCTCTTTTTATCGGAGAAGTTATTTCCTTAATTTTTCTCTACTTTGAACCTATATGCATGAGAAATTATTTTCCGATCAATCGCATCATTTTCAGCTAGAATACCATCAGCAAAGCATCTTTTTGTCATATTGCTATCATTTTTCTTTTCCACATAACTTATCGTCAATCCAAAATGTCTTATCTCTTATTCATAACTATACTTACACACTCTGCTATCACTATAACCATACCTCTTGTCGTCCTATCATTGATATGTGTACTATGCTTCATTTACTACTATATTGTTCATTCCCTCACCTTGCCATCAGAACAACACTTTTCCTATGCTTTATGGTCATGAACGCCCTTTTCCAATTGGAAGGGGAAGGTATACATTATGGGATAGCATGGGATATAATTACTGCACTCTACCATAACTTGTTGATTTGAGAAAATATTAGTATTGCATTTATACAAAAGTTTTTTCTGGTTGGTATTTTTGCATACAACTTATTTGTTGCTGTTCAAAACTAAAGCTGTGGATTCAAGAAATTTGCACGTGAAATAGTGATTTGTTTACAGGAGAACAACAAGTATGGGGGGGAACTCTATTCGTAGTAAGGCCACACTATTGCAACTGATAGAAGAGGCTTGAGAAACTCGTGAACACGAACAATTGTTCAAACATGATGTGCTTGCCTGGATTCCACCTTTTGCATCACTTTCAGCATCAACTCCACCTACATCAACTTTAACAAATGCTAGTCCATACATGTCATTCCACATTATTTTCAGAGGTAAAAGAGAATAATTTTATGATTTATTACAAATTTAGGAGAATTTCATGAAACTCCATTGAAAAGTATTTATCATCATTCATTTCACAACTTTACCACTTCCCATTTTTCAAAGCCATAGATTCTTTCAGTTTGGGGGAGTGTTCCTTTCATTTATTTATTTTTATTGACCATGTCATTAATATTCTTTATCATCCATTGATCTTCTTATTTATTCTCAACACCTCCCTTATTCCGTGTTGTTTTACACCAAGCATAGATTTCAACAGATTGTAGAAACCACCTCAATTTGTTTTCTCGCATTGCATGAGGACATGCTAATTCTCCAGTTTGGGGGAGGAATTGTTACACATGATGGATGTTTTCTACTTTATTTTTCATTTAAGGCATACAATTTCATTTTTATACAGTGCAGAAATTGATTTGCATATATCTTTAAAACTATGAACTGAATTCTTGTGATTTCTGGAAAACAAAGAGGTACCATTAAAATATACAAACCCATAAAATTTCAAGTTAAATTAGTTTGTCAAATTTCAAAAATCATACACTGTCACCTACAGCCATTTTGCTCATATCTCATGATCCCTACATCAAAACAATCTGAGTTTTGGATCATAGAAGCATTAATATAATAGAAATCTATTTGCAAAATTTTAGCAAAATCTGGTTTGTAGTTTTTGAGGAAAAGTTTAATGAAGTTTGTTGTTACTTATATCATATTTTGCTGCAGCTTGATATACATATAGTTGAACGTCAATGTAAAAATTGTTATGCCTTCATCAACATTACGAAAATTGAATATTCATTACTTGACAAATAAGTCATTTGTTCCATCCATTTCATGAGTTGGGATGAACACTTTTTGTATTATTGCTTGGTTAATACAGAGCCTTTGGGTTGCATGAGGACATGCAATATATTTAGTTTGGGGGTAATTTGGGCCGGTAGTTTGTCATTATGATTATCACTCTTAAACGCCTATTTCATCCATTTCGACTACTATTTATCACGTCATTTATCATGTTTATTATATAATTCAATTTTATAATTATTTATGCTCTTATGAATAAATATTATTTCTTCTCCTTTATTTTAATAAATTGATGATTATTATGCATGATTTTACCATTGATGGTTTATTAATAAATTTTTTGTAACATCACCCACCATTTTAGCCTCCAAGATATTTTCCATATTGCAGATTTGATCTCCAGCTCATCATTAAATATTCCAACTCAAAAATTCGCTGGAATAAGAACTGATAGTTTTGCATTGGATGTTTCAGGCAAATGGAGAAGAATCTGGAAAATCCGAAACATGGGTTTTGTTTAGAACGGACCAACATTGTTTTTCAATGAATTTTTTTTCTAAATTTGGTCTGTATTAAGAGAAACAGAAGGTTCTCTGAAGACATTTTTCTCATATTCACTGTTGCGGCTAGTTTCCAAATTATCTTAGTTGCAACACCAAATTTGACCTATTCTTGTTGAACGCTGATGAAAAGATATTTCAAATATGATCTTGTTGATCAATTTGTTGTGAACAATCCAATTTTGTTATGGAAATCATTTTGTAATCATATATGTTGTAACTTCTCTCTGCTCTCTGTGTATTTAAATGAGAACATAGATCAAAGAGGGGGGTCAATCCTTGGTATTTCAAACTGTAATATTAATTTACAGACTTGTGTTTTCAAGAGAACGCGATCATATTGTAATGTTACTCAAGTTCAATGATTAATATATAATTTGAGGTTGCTGTTCATTCGCCTTCTCTGAAGTAGCTCGGTAGTGTTTGCTGGCGGCTAAGGGCCTGACCTCTAGTGGATTAAGTTGCTTCTTTGTATTATATTTTTCTGATTTCTACAAGTTTGATTAATTTGTTAATTTTCCCATCCTATGTGCTTTTTACTGTTTTCCTGTATTGAAGGAATATCTTTGCTTTATATGATTTACAACACTGTCGTTTGATTCAGTTTACATTCATTGCAGATTAAGTTACATAAATAATTATTTGGATTGATTTAATCAACTGTAGAGAGTTTGGTTATTGCTATTGAACTCTCAGATTGATATCATTTCCATCTGGATTGCTTCGTAGAGATTGAGCATGATTTAGATTGAATCAACTAGGAAGAAATGAGTTATTTCTACTATGCTCTCGGCTGATGTTATTGTTAATTGAATTGCTTGTGTGAGATTTGATTACGATTTCAGTAGAAGATTGAGTTTTGAAGCGTAGATGTTATATTTCCTTTAATAATTGCAATTTGAGTTTATTAGATGCATCTGTTTATTCTTGTATCAAAGATCTCTACTACATTTTAAGAAACATTACTCTCTGGGATTATAGCATGCACATATTGTGTACACTCTTGAAATAAGAGGACTTTCTCGAGTTGATATCTAATGTAAGGTAATTAGGAGTTTTAAAAGACACCTCATAGCACCCAACACCTGTTATAACAACCGATATTGTTGTTGACTCTTGTCGTGGGTCTCCTATATGATGAAGATAAGAAGATACCACTGGTCAAATGGGTTCAATATATTCATGTGTACAAACCAGTATTTTACTTATGGCACCCGATCGCTCATCATTAGGAAGCACGATCTTTGGGTCTCTACGGAATTCAATCCCTGCGTATGTATAATCTTCTATCACAATGAGTTTCATGCACAGATAGCTAAAGAAGACAGGTGTGAAACTCGTCGATGATAGACATGTATGTCTATATATGAGCTCCACCTATCTCCTCATCCATAGGAATCTCGCATCTATGGGCTTGAGTGGAATATGTTATGGCCTTAGCAATAGAATCCACTCTAAAGAAAAAGAAACCAAAATCGAACCATAGCCAAAATTCTTTAATTGTCCATATTTTGCCTTAGTCTTTTTCTCCTTCATGTTTACCAGTACTCCTTCACTCCAGTTGAATATTGTCAGCTGCAAACATTCTAGATAATACTACATATGTGATGTATTCACCATAGGAAGAGATGCATTGTCGTCTAATTTGGTAATAATGAACAAGATCTTTCCGAAAGGAAAATGGACTACATCCTTGATGTCGATTTTTCCATCCTTATTCAGTTAGTATCTCGATCAATAATGTGCACTAATGTAATATTTGACTATTTCCCCACAACACCTTGGACCAAATAAAGAGATGGGGGCACCTCGCCTTGACAGACAAATCAAGAAATATATATCCTCTACCTATATTTCTAGTGTATGTGCACCAAGTATAAATGCTTGTGCTTGAACATCCCATGCATTGATAAGATACCTCAATAATTTCATTTGTTACCTCATACCAGGAAGCCAGAAGAATTTTAAGAGTCCACAATCTCTTAAAGTCTGGGTTGTTGCAGGATCATTAACTACAACCAAATATTGTTCTTCATGTTCTCTTTCGCTCCATATCAAGGCCATTTTGTTTCAATAAAAATCTAAAACATCACAAGGAGGATCATTAGGACAAATTTCATGCAAAAAAACTAGAGAAATTTTTAGGCAAAGAAGCAAAATAAAATTGGGAATTGTGCTCAGTGCACCCTCCTAAGGGAAGACAATGCATTGCAACACTTCCCCCAATGTAGTTTTCCCTTCTTCAGTGTACCTTTCGACCTTCTAGGGGTGCATTGGACCTAGGGAGAGGAATTAGAGACCTAAGGCCTTCAAAAAATTGAAAAATGTGCATAAAATCAGAAAATGGGACCACGAAAAGAAAGAGAAAGGTTCTAGCTCCTACCTAGAAGTGACAACTCTTGAAATGATCCATTGGATTGGTCACAATTAGCTATAGAAGATTGGGGGAAAAACCACTCAGATCTCACTCTCTAAGAGGTAAATGTGAATGGTAAAAAAGAGTTACCTTTTTCTCATTTCATGGTCATTTTCATCATTAATTTATTAATTTTTTAATGTTTTGGCCTAAATATGAGTTACTTTTATCATGAAATAGGTATTTTTAATATTTTGGTGGTGTTTTGAGGAGGATGACAGTTCTTTTAATGGATTTGTCGATGTATGGATTGAAACAAGTCATTTTGACCAGGAAGCATACTTTTATCACTTTTTCAGGATTTGTAAACATATAGAAAGAAACCCTAAAGTCCTCTTTCAACACTTTTTAGACTCCTTAAACATGAAAATATTATTCAACACTTTTCTTTTCGAACTCATTAAAGTAAATGAAAAAATGACTACTAAGTATAAGTTTAACCCTTTTCCGGACTGAGATAGACTATTTATGAAAAAGGAATACCTTAGTCGAACATGGCTAAGAGGTTCTCCTAAGTATCATTCTCTGCCTTTTTGGAATCAAGAGACTAAAACACATATTCCATTAAAATTGGAAAACTATTATTACATGGACATCACTAGAATTGAGTTTTTTGGTTATTATGAAATTCTAAATCTACTATATAATTCCATATTTAATGAAATATGCATTCTAGCCTTTTGAGTTTTGTTTTTTGCCTCTTTTTCAAACTCTCTAAACATGAAAAAGATGTTGAGATAGACCTTCGTTGGAATCATTAAAACATAAAACATTGATGGATTCATCGAACATGACGGGACTAAACCACTCCTTCTCAGGGTTTTTTAAACATACTTGGAGAGATTCATCTAAAGGGTGAACCTACAGATCAAGAATATGTTATCCTCCTCAAGTTTGTTAAAAAATAAAGAGGTACTGACCGCCAATGGTTGGGGAAATTGGGAAAATGGGATATTCCACCTATTAATGGTAGTGAGTCACTCTTGAACATGACACTCTTCCACTTCATCTCAGTCGTTGTTGGTTTGGGAAATTTGTTTGTCTTTTGGTTCATCACACCATTTTAGAGCCTCTATTTTTGGTTTTGGGATAATGTTCCCAACTCCATTTAGTGTCGTTGATGTATTCAAGAGAAGTCATTCAAATGATATCTGCTATGATACTCCTAAGCCTTCATTCTATCTCTGTCATTCATGAACCAGTTCCACATCAAACTCATTCTTTCTCAAACCATGAAACCCATTTAGTGTCTTTGATGGCGGATACATCAAGGCCCTCCTACGATGAGTCACTTCCTGTCGATATGAGCTCATTATCTAGGAAGTTGACTTAGAAACTCCCAGTGGTACCTTGGTGCTTGTGTGCATTAATGGAATTTTTTCTCTCTCTCAGTGACACATTTATATCATTGGCCTTCAATCGATAGATTCTATGTGGTGTTCGACTTCAACTCATTCATTCATGCCATATAGATTGTAATGTTGTACCTTGAGAACCATTAACATCATCAGTGGTTTCTCTCGCATTGGTTAACAACTTACACCTTTGCCCAGTAATCATATGGTATTTTCCATGTTTGACTCCAACTCCTTTATTCACATGGTTAGAATCATATATTGGATGATTGAGTGAATGAGATAGAAGCCCTGGATCTATATTCATCCATCCAGGCTGCAATTTTAGAATTAATGCAAGATTACAAAGCATGATGGCTATGATCATATAGTCATCCAATCACGAGTCGACCCTTTTTCATTAGTGGGCATGTATTCTTGATCATTGTACATGTAATGTTATCTTATGTGTTGATAATGGGTATCCCTCTCTAAGGAAAGATAACATGATGAAAATGTATTATAACAGATGATGATCTCACCAGATTTTCTTGATATGAACTTGTCACAAGGTAAACTAATTTAGTTATCAATTTCTATTTTTGACTATTCACTTTAGGGGGCAATCTGTTATAGGTCATTTTGTCACATCTGGTCAAGAGGCCTACAAATTAGGTCAATAAAAAACCATGAACACCTTGTCATCATCCCTACAAAATGCCCTAAGAATGACTCTCCCAAATTCTTTAGTTTATGACCTTGGCTACTTCATTCTAGCAATTTTAAGGCCCAATGCCCCCTGGCCCTTTACGGACCTGTATTCCACAAAATGTTGCTCAATTTTGCACTTGCTTTGATCGGCAATAGGTTGTCCCTTGTTGGGGGTGTGCTCATTCTAGAATCTCGAAACTTCCTTTACTAGAAGCTTCAAGGAGTTGTTACAGCCAATTACCTTGGATAAGTACTTTGAATCCTATCTGATTCTACCTTGGAGATTTCACCTCTTATCCCTTGTGCTCATCCTCCCATCAAGAGTGGATCTCAAGCCTAGATTGGTAAATGGATAAAAATTCCTAAACTACCATCCTCTCCTATATATTTAGTTCCATGCAAAAGCCATGTTTCTTTGATCATAAGATATTTATCATTTCTATGCATTAAGGTCACCATGAGGTGAGCATTCGGACAAGGAAGGACAAGTCAACTTGGGAAGATCTCTACAAGATCAACTTCCACTTTTGGTTGTAAAATATTTCCCTTTCATACTAATACAAAGAGTATATCATTTTCCTATATGTGTTATGTTATGTTTACATTCATATATTTCAATGTTATGATGATCCATTGAATTGAGTGATTGGATAATGCTACATAGATGTCATAGATCATTGGCTTGTGTTAATTGTTTGTGCAAGTTCTAATTATAGCAATCCAAGGTACAATTGGGGCTTACAAGCCAAGAGGAGAGAAGCGTTTGTGACGGATCACAAGTAAGCATCTTTCCATTCTCCAATTCCTCTAAGGAGAATTTTATAGTCTTTTCTTTATGTTGTTCTAGACTAGGCCACTAGGTCTAGGGAAGATACTTTTGTCCACAGTTGTAGATTCCGTATAACACTTACTGATCTTGGTAACAATCATAATTTATAGACTAGATAAATTTGAGTAATATATTATTATTACATGCCCATAAGTGATATCATTGTATAATGGTTTCCCCATTAAAGTCACCCAGCTCTCATTTTCATCATCTATTTTACTTGCATAAGTTACATTTATATATATTTATACATTACATACACAAAAACAAATTACATTTACATTTATACATAGACCAATCATGGAATTGTACAAGGTTTGTCTTATTTCTCAGAGTTTTTGGAAGCAAGCTCCATAACATGCCTAGGTCCATTCTCTCATAATACTAGGCCCTAGGTCCCTGTTTCAAACCATATAGGGCTTTCTTCAATTTTCACACATAGACCTTGTCTTCTAATAGTTAAAATCCTTCAAGCTTCTCCACATAAACTTCTTGCATTTCTTCATTTAAAATGTTTATTTACATCCATTTTATAAAATTTAAACCCCTTAAATCTTTCAAAAACCAAGAGCATCCCAACTGCTTCAAGTTTGGCTACTGGAGAAAATGTTTCTTGAAATTCCACACCTTTGACTTGTGCATACCCTTTACAAACAAGTATTTCTTTGTTTCTCACTACTTGTCCATCTTCATTGAGATTATTTTTGTAGACACACTTGGTTCCAATAAAAATTTTATTCTTGGGTTTTGGTACAAACTCCCATCTCTCATTCTTCTCAATATGATATAACTCTTCATTCATGGCCTTAACCCAATGTTCATCTTGACTAGTTTAAGAAAAGTTCTTGAGGTTCCATTAGGGATAGCAGAGCTAAGTCATCATGGTTTATTGTGCTGAAACTATTCCTTCTATTTTGGACTCCTAATTCATTATCTCCAAGAATTTGGATTTCTGGATGATTTTTTTGAACAAACATGCAAGGGGTTTTTGGATGGAACCACTCATATTATTCTCTATTTTTTTCATCGTGCTCTTAATTATAATTTTATTCTTCTTATACTTCATGGTAGGTAATTGTTTGTGGTTGGGTTTGAGGCAAATGTTCATCTATTATTACATTAATCCATTCAACAACATTTTGATTCCTTTTATTGTAACATATGTATCCATTTCTTCTATATGCATATCCAAGACAAATCCTTTCATCATATATGGAATCAAATTTCCCTAAATTGTCCCCATTTACCTTAATATAACATTTTCTTACAATAACTTTGAGCTATAAACTGGACCATCTATAGGTCCATTATTGGTAGCCTTGCTTATTTAATAGCATAAAGACTAGATATCATACTAGTAGTAGGTTTCGTGGGAAGATTTCAATCAAGTCCAAAGGAATCTCATATGAATTAAGTTAAAAGTATAATTAGATATCTATAGGGCACCATAGATTATGGCTTCTGGTATCCAAGGGGAATATTTATTACTTCTAGATGTTATATACATGTTGATTGGGGTGGAAGTATTGATGATAAAAAGAGTACCAGTGGGGGAGCCTTCATTTTAGGTAGTTGTATGGTCTCGTAGCTCATCAAGGAACGAACTCCCATTTCTCTATCCATAACTGAAGAAAAGTATATTTTAGCAACTTCATGTTGTACTCAAGCCTTATTAATGAAGAAAAATATCAAGGATATTCAATAAAATGGTGATGACCGTGTACCTATCATGTGTGATAATACCAATGCTATCAAGATCTAAAAAAATTTAGTATGCATTCTAAAACAAAATTCATTCCTATGAAGTTTATATTCTTTGAGAACAAGTTGTTGATTAAATTGATAGATTGGAATACATTCCAATAATAGAAGAAATTGTAGACATATTTACTAAACTTTACCAAGAGAAATTTTTTAATATCTTAGAAAAAAATGAAGGTAATTTCTTCCTAAAAAAGACGAACAGCTCACCGATTCCAGCTAAGAAGCATGTTGGTGACAATGGGAGTTTAAGAAAATGGTATACACCAACACAAGGGGATTATATTCCCTTTTCCATTTATTTCAAAGAGGGATAATAAGAATATATCAAGGGTGGATCACTAAGTATTCAATAAGTACATATGGGGAGTATAGTCAACAAACAGATAGGGGGAATCTAGCCCAAAATCATTAATGACTAAGCATAAGTCTAGTGGTATTGCCATCAATGCCAAAGGGGGATATTTTTGTGCATATGTTTTCATTGATGTCAACTAGAATGTTATTGATTTCAAATCCCAAGAACATGAGATATTGTTGAATGTATTTCACAGTCCCTGATGTCATTAATGCAAAATCTTATTGAGCATTACATAAATATTTCCTTCAATTCTCATAGTCAAGTGTAAATGTAAATTTTACATCTAGATAGTCCTCTCAAATAGCTTTCCAATAGTATATGGCACCTATCCTAACTCCATGGTAATCAAGAAGAAAATAAAGTTGAAGTGAAGTAGTCAACTTATAGTCATCCAGGTCTCTTCAACATATCTAAGCATACAAGCCCTTTCCTATGCATCACATTGGATCAACATATAGCTAACATATACATTCAGATAAATTGTTTACATCTGAGCAATTGGATATCCAAGTGCACCAAAGTATCACCATAAGTGATTCAAAAGGATCCAAAAGGCCTAAACTTTAAATTCTGCAAAAAGTGATGGAAATAATGCCATGTTGAAGAGCTCAATGAGACAATTCCAATGCAACCAACTTAAATCATGTTGAATGGAGGAATAATGTAAATGTTGTGGAATTTTGAAGTTCAAGCCAAACATAAAAAAAAATTGGATAGGGTGAGATGTGTCACATTTGCATAGCACCACATGGCAAGATCGTACATCCAATGTGGCACAACATGAAGTTAACACATGACATTGAGTAAGTGGTGACATGGTAGGAAGTGGTTTATGTGGCAAATATGCTGACTGAGAACCAAATGTCCAATAAAACATGCCACATGGCTCAATCAAAGGTGCCACATAGTACCACGAGTAGCTAGTCAAAAGAATCATTTGTTGGATGGATGGATTAGTGGGTTTGAACCCTTGACCTCAGCATTGGTAGGCAAACAACCCAACTTCTGGGCCATGGAGGGTTCATTTTATTATATAAATGAACAATGGTATATATTGTTATGAAACCAACTCAAGAAAAGATAGAAAAGATAGATCAACGCCTTAGAATTCAGCCTCTTCGAGGGGGCAACCTCCTTTACATTACATAAATCAACAATTCTTGGATGATACAAATGAAAAGACCTCCTTTCTATGTATAGGAGTCTAAGGGGTCATAATATAATCAGAGCCAACATAACAATAATAATGTAAGGGCACAATAATAACAATAGTGGGCTTATATGGGGCACAATAGTAAAAATATGGGCACTACATGGGTACATCAATATAATAAGGGGGTTGTACTAATAACAATAAGGAATTACACTAGTAGTATAGGGGCCTAACAGGACCCATCACAAGTGTCTCTTCTAGAGCAAGTTCAACAAGATACATCAACAATTGAAGGAAGAACAAAGTGTCAAAAGAAGGAGGACGAAGTTTTGGGGAACGAAGTGTGAGAAGAAGGAAGACAAAGTGTTAGGGAAACCAAGTGCAGAGAGGAGGAAGGACTTGACTTGTGCTTGGAGTATATTTTAGTCAAGGGTCTAGGGTTTTGCATTGATAAATAAAAAGCTTCAATAATATAATACTTGTCGAAGGGTTTTCCTATCAAGAGAAGAGAGGTTTTGGCCTTGGTAGAGAGATAGCATCTTGCGTTATTTTTCTTATGTTTTGGTAGCAGTTTGATGAAACACACACATGCATTAATAAGAACAGCAAGAAGATTAAGCTTACAAGACAAATTGTAAAAAGACTTCACAAATTATTATCAAGTCAAGAAGAATCAGACTAAACCTGATTGCCCTAGATTCTTCAACACAGTATTCCTTAAAAACCACCATTCTAGAGAGCACATTCAACTATTAGTTGTCATACACTTGTTTTTTAGCTCTCTTCTTGGACTCAGATACACCCTTTCGGATTAAGAGGGGACGTTGAATACCTAATACATAAGGGTTGGTGTGTAATAACTTCTAGTCACAAAATCCCAAGAGACCTCTTAGAATATGAAACAAAGGGTAAATGATAATGTATTAATATGCACATATTTGTGAATAGAAAGTATTCCACAATTTTCTAAATTATGTCCATTATTTTTGTGTTGTTTAACAAATTGTCGATCTAATGTTCGTATGGAACATGTGAATTGTCATGCATTGGATATGATAATACAATTTTTTAAGTTTTAATAAGGTTGTGTGTTAGGCCCCTATACTACTAGTGTAACCCCTTATTGTTATTAGTACAACCCACTTATTATATTGATGTACCCATGTAGTGCCCATATTGTTACTATTGTGCCCCATAGAATCCTACTATTGTTATTATTGTGCCCTTACATTATTATTGTTATGTTGGCTCTGATTATGTTATGACCCCTTAGACTCCTATATATAGAAAGGATGTATTTTCATTTGTATTATCGAAGAATTGTTCATTTATGTAATGTAACAGAGGTTGCACCCTCTAAGAGGCTAAATTCTAAGGCGTTGATCTATCTCTTCTATCTTTTCTTGAGCTGGTTTCATAACATTTGGTATCAGAGCTTTGGATTCTAGGGTTTCGCTGCTCCAAACAGGTCATCATGGAATTTTCGCTATAACGTTTTGTCTGTGATGTTTCAAAAGCTAAAAAAAACCCATTTGAGAAGAACGCGTGCTAAATCTTGGGTCCAAATTTCAGAGATTTTCATGCTATATTTACGGAGATATGATCTGAGGAATTTGACCTTTTACTAGACTCACGAATTACATTCCAAACTGGTGACCTGGGGAAAATCGTCATAACTTTCTCTCTGAGAATCGGATTGAAATTTTGTAAGAAGGTACATAAAGAGGACAGACAGCAGTTTCTTTTATATGATTTTCAAAGCCAAAGGTCTAATAAATGACTCGTGGCATGTCATACAATTTTGCTCTATTGAACTAGTTTATAATCAGGTCACTGTGGGATATTTTGCATAACTCTTCCTTGGAGAATCCAATTTGGATCAGACTGGTGGCATTAGAAAGAGGACATAGAGGGCTACTATAGGTTTCAATTTCAGAACTTAAATATCCAAAAATACAGAGTTACAGTCATTTCAAGATCAAGCTCTTAAAATCAAGAAAAGGCAAGATTAGGAAGTTTGATGGCAAGGATCCAGTAAATTGGATACTTCAGATGGAGAAATATTTTGATCTACATGGTGTACCACTATTACAAAAGGTATGTACTGCATCTTCATATTTAGAACTGGATCAATTTTTATGGTATGAAGGGCTTTGTTCTCGTAAACAACTTGTTATGTGGTCAATTTTCACGGAGGAAATGATAGCACATTATGAGGACACAAAGAGCAACACCTTCTTTAGAGCAACACCACAACAATTTGAAAGAGTAAAAGGGCTCTGTGACATAGTGGAAAGCAAAATTATGGAAACCAGGAAGCATACCCCTCACAACTATAAAGATGGAAGTGTTGTTTCTCCTAGCCTTCCACAACCTACAAGGGTTACACCACAACAATTGGTAGAAAAAAGAGAAAAAGGGCTTTGTTACAATTGTGATAGCAAATGCACTAAAGGTCATAAGTGTGCTGAGAAGAAATTATTTTACATAGAATATGAAGAGGAGGAAGAAAATGATCAAGAAACATCAAAAGAA
>APFE030850786.1:208311-320913 GCA_000404065.3 Pinus taeda | reverse complement strand
ATTGTGCCCTTACATTATTATTGTTATGTCGACTCTGATTATGTTATGACCCCTTAGACTCCTATATATAGAAAGGAGGTCTTTTCATTTGTATCATCGAAGAATTATTCATTTATGTAATTTAAAGGAGGTTGCCCCCTCAAAGAGGCTGAATTATAAGGCATTGATCTATCTTTTCTATCTTTTCTTGAGCTGATTTCATAACATTGTAGCACTAATTCAAAATGCCAAAGTTAGTTGTTGATGTATTTTCACAAGTCACCAAGTAAAGCAAACCACTCTTGAAGGAACTGAAATGAGCACACTTGAAATGTCGCACCTCACACTTGCATGAATTTGAAATATCACACCTCACACTTGCAGGAATTGAATTATCAAACACTTGCAGGAATTGAAAAATAACACTTAAAACTTGCAAGATTTTAAAGAACTACAAAACTCTTGTTGAAAGGTAAATCACTCTTGCTAGAAATTAATTGCACATACAAGAAAGTAAATCGCTATGTTGGAAAGCAAACACCAAAAGGAAAATAAATCTCTTGTTGAAAAGTAAACACACAGAAATGGAAGTAAATGGGTGACTTTATCAAGCTAATTGTTCATTCCTAAACCCTGCAACAAAAAATCTCATGAATTGATGAGATATTGAAATACCGCTAAATTATTATATAGAAATCTTAAGTCAACAAGATAAATTGCAAGTGATACCATAGAATATGAGAGACTGAATTAATCAATATTTAATTCGATCAATATATCATTAGAAGAAATTTTAGCCTAATAGTGGACTCCTAAGAAAAATAAGAAATTAAGAGTTATGAATTTTGGAGGGAAAAGAAAAAACTACTTTTTTTAATTGTATTTTTTGTTTATCTTTTTATAGGTTTACTCAAATTTCAAGTGTAGACACTCATTGGATGCGGAATTAAATTCCACATCCAGCGAGTACCCAATTATGTATACTTTTGGCAAGACCCACATTGATAAAAATTGAAGATACATTTAAAAAATGAGTTGATTATGCACTTTTAATGTATCTTCAATTTTTATCAATGTGGGTCTTCTCAAAAGTAAGCATAATGGGTACACGTTGAATGTGGAATTTAATTTCACATCCAATGGGCATCTACACTTGAATTTTGAGTGAACCTATAAGGAGATAAACAAAAAATACAATTAAAAATGTAGTTTTCTTCTTTTCCCTCCAAACTATTTACGTGTACCTTTTTTTAAATTTAAAGGATTTTGATTGGTTTACATATTATGACATGGAAATTACATGAAAATTGCATTGACACTTTTAGGTTGAAATTTCCCCTAATGAGTGTTAGAAAACAAAGTAAATCACTTAATAAGATACAATATAACTATTAATTAGGAAACACAGTAAATCGCTCATTGAGTTGCAACAACTTACATAATTAAGAAACATATCAAATAATTAGATTAACTAAATTGTGAATGAAAATATAACCTACCCTAGTTAAATTTGCAAGCAATAGTTAACTAAGGAGGGATCCCTACTCTATTGTATGTCTACCATTGGAAGAAGCGACATGGAAAGATGATTCATTCATGCAAAAACACCCATAGATAGTCAAGTGTTGAGGACAACACCTCCTTGAAGGGGGGAGAGGGGTGCATGTTAAGCCCTGTATAAGCCCCATGGTAGTGCAAAAACCCCTTATTCATCCCTATATATTGAATGATTACATTCATATTGTTATATTGTTAAGTAGCCTAGAACCCCTCATGGTCCCATTTTATTATAATTGTATCATTTATCTCTTATATGTACACTAAGAATACCTAGTCTTAGGATCATCAATTATTGTCTTGTACATTGTATTCATTGTAAAATGATATTTCTTCCTTGAATATGACTATTGTTAAGTAGGCCAGAACCCCTCATGGTCCCTTTTTATTATAATTGTATTATGTATCTCCTATATGTACACTAAGAATACCTAGTCTTAGAATCAGCAAATATTGTCTTGTACATTGTATTCATTGTAAAAGGAGATTTCCCCCTTGAAGATGACTATATTCATTGTTTTTTAAACATTTTTAAGGCACAAG
The DNA here is from genome assembly GCA_000404065.3 of Pinus taeda. Lineage (NCBI taxonomy): Eukaryota > Viridiplantae > Streptophyta > Pinopsida > Pinales > Pinaceae > Pinus > Pinus taeda. Next base: position 318,834 of record APFE030850786.1, on the reverse strand, counting down.
AATAATAACATGGCATCAAGCTTGGCAAGATCTATTTTCAACTCTCCTGTGCCTATCACATACCTCGAATACACCAAAAACTATTGTGCAAACTCACACTTCTTGAGATTTGCTAGAAAATATTGCTTCTTTAATATCTCCAGCACCTATGTCAAATGTTAGATGTGCTCCTCCCATGTATCATTGTATACCAATATATCATTCAAATAGACAATAACAAATGAGTCTAGAAAAGGGAACATTATATCGTTCATTAATCTCATAAACATAGTTGATGCATTGCATAGGCCATATGGCATGACTAACTACTCATACAAACCTGGTATGGTTTTTAAGGTGGTCTTCTAGGTATCTTCTTCTTTAACTCGAACCTAATGATATCCAAACTTTAATTTCATCTTGGTGAAGTATTCTGTTTGTTGCAATTGATCTAGGAAATCATTTTTTTTGGGAAAGGGATACCTACTCTTGAGTGTAATTTTGTTCAACGCCTTGTAATCTATACAAATTCTCCAAGTCCCATCCCTCTTTAGCAAAATTATGATGGGTGACCCACATGGTGATGTACTCAGTCAAATGACACCATGTTCCAATAGATGTTGCAATTTTTTCTTTACCTCACTTGCTTTGATAACAAATCGTCTATACAACTCATTGTTTGGCAATGGGGATTTCAACAATAGTTGGATATTTTGCTACACTTCCCTCTTGGGTGGTATCCCTATAGGCTCCTAGAATACATCCATGTATGCTTGTAGAAACTCTTCTAGTCATTATTTCTATTTCTTAGTACACCCTTCCAAAGATGTCTTTACTCTTGTTGACTCTTTTACAAATTGATTTTCTCTCAAAAACAATAAAACATATGTCTTGCTAGAACTAATTGTTTTCTTGGCTTGGTTGACACTTACTAGTGAAATTTTTTACTTACCTTTGTGTGCGTTGATGATGAATAGTTTTTCATCCTAAATGAGGCGATACATGTTGGCTTTCTTCATGAAAATTGAATCTTGCATGTACATATAGGGACTTCCAAACACCACTCCACATACATCAATGGGAACTACATCTAGTTCTACTTCATCAATAAAATTAGCACTGATAGCAAATCTAATTTTGCACTATTTTGTTACTTTTATCCTCACATCCCTATTTACCCATCTCAATGGATATGGACTTGGATAATCATGAAATTCCAATCCCAAATTCTTGATCAACTCTACTACAATGAGATTTTCTTATGATCATAAGTCAAACATAGCATCAATATTAGTCTTTTTAACCTGTATATTTATATGGAAGAGTTTGGTATTTTCATTCTATTCATGTTGTTGAAATCTACTCAGATTCACCTCCTTCTGCTTTAATGTACAAGCGATCTTCTCATCCACGTATGAACTACTTTTTTTGGAAAAGTAACTAGGTTCGGTCTTCATTAAATATATTTAAGTCATCATGTAATGTACTTGTCAAAAGATTAAAGAAAAGAATTATTATTGTTATTATGACTTATTAAAGCATGGATTTCTTGCTTGGGTCATCATTTTTTAGGTCAAAGCCCCCATTGAGGACTTCTAGGATTTATTCTAAGTCAATAGAGTCATTGTACTTTTAAAGAGACCCTTCTTGGTCTTTTGAATCATGTAAAAAGATTAAGTATTCAGTTAAGTATGAATTATGTTACCTCCACATCAAGTTGGACTTAAGATGATCAAGTCGGCCTCAAAGAGCTATTCGTGTTGGAAATACTAAGAGGGGGGCTGAATCAATATTCCTTTTCAATTGTTATTTTTACCAATTAAATCATTTATATTTAGAACACAAAATGAACAATAGGAATAAATGCTTTTATTAATATAATCTTTACAATAAATCAAGTACAATACATATAGGGCTCCAACCTGTTGCCAAGCACCAACTTGGACTTTTTGTGAGACTCCAACCTCTAGGGCACCAACTCTATCTTGTCAAGGCACCAACCTTTGATTTAGGAGCACCAACTCCAAGGACACCAATCCTTCCAATTTTGAGGCACCAACCCCAAGGGATCCGACCCTATCTTGTCAAGGCACCAACCTTGGATTTAGGAGCACCAACTCCAAGGACACCAATCCCTCCAATTCTGAGGCACCAACCCCAAGGGCTCCAAGCCTATCTTGTCAAGGCACCAACCTTGGATTTAGGAGCACCAAATCCAAGGACACCAATCCTTCCAATTCTGAATCACCAACCCTAAGGGCTCCAACCCTCTATTATATATTGTCTAGATATGTTTAGTAATAATTCTTTGCTCCCAAAATCTTCTTCACTGAGTTCTGTCAATCTACAGCTTCATTATAGTCTCCAAACTACATCATCAATGACAACCTATCTTCATATGAAGGAGTCTTCACAACTCTTCATATTTCCCACATAGAGTCTGCAAAGTTACCACATGATGATTTCAAATAGCCATCATGATCTCCAATAATGTCTCCAAGATTTGTTGATGCTTTTCAACAAGATATCTTTATTAAGTTGCGCTAAGCCTCAATATCGGCACAAAAAACAATTCTCTGTTTCAACCCATTGTTCTATCTATCGTGATAAGTACTTCAAGAGTGACTACTTCTTACTGCTCTTAGTGTCATGATATCTTACTTCCAAGGATCATACTCAAAAATAATTCAATACTAGTGTAGTCTATTTCTCCCTTCAAATGATGGCAGATCAAACCTTATTTCTCTTCACTAAATTGTTCTTCAAGTTACGATCTATACTTCTTCCATTAAATCATCGGAGGTTCAAGCCTTTCAAAGATTAACCCATTCAGCAGAGTTTCCTGACCTTCGACTTCCTATGTTCCTTCAAGTTCACTTAACCTTTGGGTTCCTTTCTACTATTCCTTCGGCTTCCTCTGCCTCTTCAAGTTCACGAGTTGTGAAATTCTTTATGCTCTATTTTTACGCCCAAGATAGATGCTCAAAACTAAAGCGCTTTAACTCATTTTTATACAATGTTCACCAATACTCAAAAGACACGTTCATTTGGAAGAGAGTTTGACTTATGATGTCGCATATTAAAATTATATCAAAAAGGCCCTTTTTTTTTAATATTAATCCAACAAACATATTATTTACGGAAATCACATAGGAGAGGCTATACCCACATGGAGGTCCCACATCCACGTCATCACCTTAATCACAATCGCAACTTCATGAAAATTCATATTTATTCCTTCAATCCTGCAATCGCAACTTTCGGAGGTTTTCAAATAAGATAGTCGATTCCCCTACGCCGACAGAGCGAATGCGATATGATTTTAAACAATTGTTAATAAATCTGTTAGGTCCACAGCCTTATCACAATCGATGATTTGACATCCCTTAGAAACTAGCGATACTGCGGATGCAATATTGTATAAAGTCATGTTATAATGGTGTAGCGGGTCTGTAATAATATCGCAATTAAAGGTTTTACCGTGACAACCCTATAAGACTTGCAATATGGCGGATGTGATGTTATATTAGGGTTGTTACTATAACTTGTTCTGGTCCGCATGTATTATCGCAATCGCAGTTTTAGTGTGGCATTCCTTTAAGACTGGTGATATGACTTCCGGCGAGGCAGATGTGATGTTACATTAGGACATGTTCTATTGGAGAAGTCGGGTCCGCAGCTCAAATAGCAATTGGGGAATTCGAGTGGTAACAGATAATAAAGTTGCCAATATAATTCCTCCGATAACACTGTTAACTCCTCTGTTATGTTAGCTCCTTCAACATTTCATGTGATATCTCTGATATGGCTATTACTCTAGAGCATATGAGATATTTCAATAAAAAAAGTTTGTAACATACTCTTACTCTTGGCTTGGATTTCCTGTGGCTTCTCTATGATTTCTGATGGCTACTCTTTGATGGCTCTTGTTCTTGTCTTCCAATGGCTTCACTAATGTCTTTCCTCCTTGGCTTCTTGCTCCTATTACTTCACATATCTACTTCTCCTTGGCTTTCCTCCTTGGGTCTATTGCTTCTATTATGTATGTATATATATATATATATATATATATATTCCATTCCATATGTTGTATTCACTTCTTGGGTCCTTCATGGGCAACATTATGATCACAAGAATTTTCCATCACAAACATTTCCATATTAACATCAATGACAGCCTTGATTAACAATTCGATCTGACCAAAGGACTATAAATGAGGTAGTTCGAATTCCATTTGAAACATTAACAACAAGAAAGTTTGATATCTCTTGAAGCTGGAAAAAGTGCCAAATAGAGGAAGAAATGGAAGTGTGATTTTGGTCTAGGAGAAGAAAGGAAGGAAGATCGAATTTTTGGTGCAACCAACTTTCTCTCTTGTGCCCTAGTTTGGAATAATAAGGTTCTCGTGTTGATGTCGTAGCCAATTGCTTCATGTTGTTGCTACCAGATCAAAGTTAGGTCGAAGTTGTTGTTGCTAGGTGCTACTGCCTCTAGAAGTTGTATTGGGCCAAGATTGAAGTTTCTAAGTAAGGATCAAAGTATTCCAATGAAGATCGAATCCTCCAAGACAAGTTTGAAATTGTTGGGTCGAAGAAAAGTGTTCTTATTGTTGTTGATGCTGCTAGGTCAAGATGGATCATTTGCAAGAGAAGAGGAAGGTTGACTTGGTGTGGAGGAAAGTTTGTGTCAAGGTCTAGAGTCTTGGAATATCTCCAAAAAACTATCGAAGGAATAATTACAGACTAGTTTTCCCCTAGAGAGGAGTTTTTCCCTAGCTATGAGCCTATATTTGGTGTCCATTGTTTTATGTGCTATTGCTATGGTAATTTATTGATGAACTAAAAGAAAGAAGATATAAATAAACTCAATAAGAATTCAAGAACATCACAAGTAATTATAAAGTATAAGAAATTATTTCTGCCTTTCTTATTTTCTAACATGGTATCAGAGCTTTGGTGAAGAAATAATAAAAAGGAAGTCTCAAGCCCTTGATCAAGGAATCATTAAAAAATATTACTCAAGTGAAGAAGTCTACTATATTCAAGGAAGACGTCTAACACAATCAAGGGAGACAATAAACTTGAAGGAGCCTCAAACTACAAATCTTGGAAGAAGAGGATTGACCTCATCCTTGAAAGGAATAAGGCACTAGACTTTATAGCTAACATTAATCATGCTCGGGAAATGTATGAAGCCTTGTCAAAGTTATTCACTATTAAGAACATTGATCAGGTAGCAATATTGAATAATGAACTAAGGACCACAAAGATGTCTAAAGAAGATAGTGGCCTCCTTCTATGTGAAGATAGAAAGAATTAGAGATTATCTTTTGGCCATTGATGAAATTGTTCTAGAAAAATAACTCGTGATCACTAACCTATTAGGAATGCCACCTACTTGGGGTGCATTTTCTGCAAGACTTAACAATTGGAAGGAAGCTCCTACTTTTGAAGAACTATGGACTACCTACAGTGAAGAAGAATTAAGGATCTCACTAGTTGCCAATGTTGAAGGAGTTTCAAATGCCTACAATGCTCATCACAAAGAAAAAAAATCGAAAGGACCAAGAAATAAAGTAGACATGTCCAAAGTATAATGCTATCAATATCATAAGAAGGGTCACTACAAGAGTGATTGTCTTGAAAATCCAAGAAATAAGAAGAGAGAAAGAGATCATGCTAACACTGCTAAAGAAGAAGATCCAAAGAAAGTCAAACCCGAAGAATCTGACATAAGGGACTTACACTACTAATTCCTTTGCTTTTAGTCTTAGATGTCCTATTATATATTTTTCATGCTTTAGAATTTATAGGTTTTTAACATGTTTTTTGGAAAAGACGTTTTCTTTTGTTTTTATAAGTTTATAGGTATCCCTCAAGCTTTGGATGGAGCCCTCAACATCTCCCAAAGATAAGTATCTCATTTCCTTTCATTTTTTGGTTGCATGTGCTCATTTAAGTTTTGATTATATTAAATGTTAATCACCATTCTCCCTCTATTGTCTTGACTAGGGAAATATCTACTATATCGTCATGGAGTATGAAAGAAAACCTCCTAAGACAAGGTTTGCCAAGAAACAAAGGTATGCATTAAACTACAAAACATTGCTTTCTTTAAATGTTTGTTCTTTTTTATAATCTATTACTAACATTGTTATGTCTAGCTACTTTGAATCATAATGATTCTTGTTTTGGTTGATACATCACTTGATAAATCTACTCTCCTCATATTCTTAATTGATTTTATAGAACCCTAGATAGGTTCTCTGGAAAACCGTAATCTAAGGTTGTGATAATGTTAATGTTTGAAACCCTAAAATTGCTTAGGGTTATTGGGAAATGTTATTTGAAGTTTTTGTTGATGATGTCATGTTTGGGATTTCAGTATGATCATGAAAACCTAACATGTTAGGGTTGAAATGGTGTTGTTTGAAATCCTAAACCCTTGAAGTTTTGATATAGTAGGATTTTCTTTGTTATGTTATGAAACCCTAGATCTTTTGCGTTCGGATAGGCCTATAAGAAAATCCCTTGTTAGGTATTTCAAATCCTAGGGATGAAACCCTAGGTTTATATATCTGTCCATGTAGTTGAAATCCTAGCTTGGTCTAGGTCGATTTAGGTTTAATATGTTGCCTGACATATGATATGCTTATGCATGATGATGAATTCCTAGATATTTATGTTGACATAATTATTAATGGTCATAAACCTTAGTGTTTAATCTAATCCCTTGTCTAAGTTTGATGTTCTAGGATGATGTTGTTTGTTAAACCTAGGGTTTTTGTAGCTAAACCCTAGTAGTAGTTAAATTCTCTATGTGTGAGAGGAAAATCTGGAATCTATGAATCTATATTTTGATTGTTGAGTCTATTGCATGAAATCTAGGATATCTATGACATCCTAGTGAGGAGTCTAACATATGAATTTTTATAGTTGCTAGACACATTAATTGTTTGAATTGTTTCTAAGGTTTGCTATATGAAAGACCTTGTCATATCATTGAAAGAATATTGAAAGCCTAGATGAATATTTTGAGTTATGGCTGTGATTTAGGGTTTGTAACTAAACATGGGAAAGAAGTTGAAGTATTGAATTATAGTCTCTTGTTGATTATGTTTGTAAAGTCTAATGCTTCCGCTATTATAAAGTTTTGATATGGATGGCTTCATGCCTCTATGATTTTGGTTGTACTTGCTATCTAAGTTGTGCATGTACATCATCTTCAAAATGGTGAAGATGATCGCAAGTAAAATTTGATGTGATAAGCATGACTTATAAGGATGGAAGCCATGAAATATTCTCCAATAAAAGAAGTAGATCTCCCTGGGTTAAAAGGGAGCCTAGATAGAAGAGATCTCTCGAAGTTTAAGAGGGAGCCTGGATAGAAGAAATATCCCTAATTGAGGGGGAGGGCATAACACTGATTGGAGAATGCCTCTTGAAAGATACATTGCTACATGTCAAGAAGGAAAGGAAAGTATGTGTTTGAGGAATCTTCTATCAAAGATTCAGTTGATAGTCCCATTTAGTTGAGAAGCAACATATGTTGTGTTGTCACCTTCTGAAAACAGAGTTCCAGTTGTACAAATAGTACCAAAAAACATAGAGGTTTGCATCCATATTCTAAGCCACATAAGCTATCAAAGTTAAATAGAACCCTCTCCACTAGATAGTTCTCGGAATAATATTTCCAATGGTAGGTGGAAGTCCAAAAATAGACTTCTAAATTAGAAATTAGAGCAGATTGAAGATAGCCTTTCAAAGCCAGAAAACAAAGGAAAAATGGCTAAGCAATCGGGGCTTTATGGAAATAGCAGTAGGGGAAGGTAGCGAAATTTGTGACTGGTCTATCGCCGATATCACAAATCACAAATCGGTGAGTTCCAAGGCATGGTGCATCGGTTTATCGGTGATCGAAGGGCCTCGGGCATAGTGTATCGGCTTATCGGCGTTGGGGAGGTCCCACATATTAGACTTCCAGCAACATCGGAGTTCCCGCAATATCGGCAATCAGCAATTCTAGACAGGACCGGGGTTAAAAAGACTGTGAAGTGGAAAAGTCTTGATATATTGTAAAGCATTGGGAGGGGCTGAAAACCATTTAACAAAGGATTGCAAACAAAAAACAAGGTTGGGCGGGCCCTTTTCTATCTACACCAGGGAGCCGCATGGCAGAATACATTGGTCCCTATGAATCCACATGGCTATTGATGTCATCATGACGTGGTAGAATAGAGATGACATCATAGTATGGAGGAAACGTGGCATGCTGATATGGCATTTTCAGGGTCTTAAGGGGGAATTTTCGGGTGACACATGTCACCTCCTACAAATTCACACTTGGCAGTGATGACATCACCCATCAAAAATCAACAATCGGTGATCACACAAAGCAAGTCCCCCCATCCATTGAAGTCCTTTCCGACCTGTGATTGCGATACGTGAACGACCCTCCCAGGTGCGATATTTTATGTGTCATACCTTATGAAAGTTTCATGTCTGGATAATTGGATAGCACTATGAAAAGAGGTAAAAAGGCACTCTCTCCCACATTTCCATTGCGATATCCTAGGTGGGTCTGATCCCGCAGATCGGTGATCGCAATTGTCAAGAGGAGATACCAAAGAAAAAGAATTATAAATTGTCTATATGTGGTATTCCACGTAAAAAAGGAAACAAAACCCTTGACAGGAGTCTAAAGGCCCTAGCGCCCGAGGACTAAACACTTGGTCATAGCCCCCGGTCACTTAAAGAAAAAGGGGCTGGAGTGGATTTGAAGGCCCCGTCCCATAAAGGCTTTTAATGGAAAATATAGAATGCGAGAACTCCACGACCAGGTGGTGCAGAAATTTAAGGCGAGGTGGGTTGGCAGTTGTGGCATTTAATAAAGGAGATGGAGCATTCAAACTCGACATGGACAGACCTAGATAGGCCCCTTGTGACACGAAATTTTGGGTCGACAATGACAGAAGTAAACAAGGACTTAGTAGCTCGGGAGGACTTGATTATCCAACATGGTGCCCCCATACAAAGGGAAGGCGAAGTACCACCCAGGGTTCCTCTGCTTCAATACTGCATCATGAAACTGGTAGTGCCCAATCCCAGCTGTAAAGGATGAATGGTTCAAGCAGTAAAGGTAGAAGCGATGGGAGTCGGCTGAGTAACAGAGGAGGCCAGACCGTGAGAAAAATCTAACTTGAAGAAAAAGCGATCACAAGGATGGGCATGAAGATATTTTGCTAACATTATTATATGATTGTCAACTGATTTGTTATCCTATAATGGGCCACCCTTTAATAAAGCAATTAATATTTTGTAATGTTTTTGGGCCACAGAGCCATCCCTGGTCGAGACAACTAGTTGATCTGATAGCTAAGACTCAGCATAAGATATTTTGTTGTAATTAATGTTCAAATGCTCCCCTCTCCAGCTAAATAGGGGGAAGAAACACTTTACAAAGGTTCAGAATTCTTAAAAAGAACTACATGTATTTTTAGGTTGTATGACTTTAATATATAGACCTTTCAGAATATCAAGGAAATGGTGGTGATTCCCCCTTCAAGTACTACAGTATGTTCTCCCTCTTGTTAAAATCCATTATGTTCATGTTTCTTCTATGAATTCATGTAATCATAACTGTTAGAAATATTTAAAACTTCCTCGTGAATTCATTTGTATTGACTTGTTAATGTATGTACCTGTATGGACTATTGAAATTATATCGTTAAAGTTGTGCTCCACGAATCATAGCACCTAGTCTCTCTTTTGTCCATTATATCCACCTATAACCCAAATAAGTATAGAAATTCTTGATGCTTCGAGCTCTATGTGTTAAGTATAGAATTCTTGATGCTTCAAGCTCTATGTGATGAGTTACTCCTTCTCCTTATCGTCTATCATTTCTCTGTCAAAGCTTATTAAACTGTAGGTCCTTGGACTACTCAGCCTCCACTATTTTATGCATATATATATATATGTGATTTGTATATGTGAACAAGTACTATAAATTAATGGCTTACTCCTTTAGATGAATGAACCAACCCATTCCATTTATATATGTGTTTGTGTGTGTGTGTGTGTGATGTATCCAATTTTTAAAGAATCATATGAGACACACGGAATCTAGATGTGTCCAGGTAGTGGTCTTGTAAACAATCTAAGACCGTTTCTGTGAGCGACAATATCTTCTCACGTCATTGTCAGTGTAAGGACTCTGGACACCATATATCTCCACAATGGTATGATATTGTGCACTTTGGGCCTAAGCTCTCATGGATTTTCTTTTGGCTTTACCCCCAAAAGGCCTCATACCAATGGAAATATTTGTCCATCCTTATATACCCATGATCCTCCCCACTTCTAGTCAATGTGGGACTTTGGTCGTATACCCAACAATCCTCCCCTCAAACAGAGGACCATCGAGCCTCCTCTCAAACGATTATCCATCCGTTCACTCTCTACCAACTAGGGTTCTCCGCTCCAATACGTTGGAAGCACATGCCTTACATGGAGCACCACCTGCCTCGAGAGCTTGCTCTATCCCTGGTCAACTCCTCTTCACCGTGTTGGGACTAGGACACATCCATGAAGAATCTGGAGCACACCGCCTATCTAACTGAGCTCATCAACAGATCCCATCGTGATATTACCAGGGCCCACCACCTTTGTTCAGCATTCCGAGGATTCATCCACTTGGCTAACTTCGAACCTAGCTCTGATACCACTTGTAAGGACTCTGGACACCATATATCTCCACAATGGTATGATACTGTCCACTTTGGGCCTAAGCCCTCATGGATTTTCTTTTGGCTTTACCCCCAAAAGGCCTCATACCAATGGAGATATTTTTCCATCCTTATATACCCATGATCCTCCCCACTTCTAGTCAATGTGGGACTTTGGTCATATACCCAACAGTCAAGGAACGTATTGAAGGATTTTTCCCGTGGGATATGACAACTTGAGCACTCCTTTTGTAGGCGAGAAAAGACGTTATGATTGCATCCACATCACCTTGGTGACTCCATAGACCCAATTATCATTTATCATCCTAGCTTTAAAAAATCCTCACACTTGCTTAGATACCTCTCAGCAGAAAGCCCCATTTGTATCTGGCCCAAAGAAATTAATTTTCATGAAAGTCTGAAAGGAGAAAACTCCTACTACCTACACTATTGTCCCATTAGTCTTTGAAGCTTCCTTATCTAGCTCTCAACCTATTGTTACTCACTACTCAGGATTTATTACTAAAACCCTTACATACTCTGCTTTCAGTCTAGCCACTCCTACCACTATGTTTTTTGTTGGCCTAGGTGCAAGCGATACAGACAAATGCCCAAATATTGATATAATTTCCTCTAATTCTGGCTGAAACCCTTCTTATTCTCTCACTGGAGTATCAATTATCTATATCTAGGCTGACTATTTATAAATTCCCCTTTTTCTGGTTACTATCAATGCTTCTTTCCCTTTTATCGCCCCAACCCTTGTTATCATAAACAATTCACACAACCGAGCCTCTTTTCCTCTATCGGAGTTGTAATTCCATGAGAATTACGAAATACACTATTAATAGGGCTTTTGAATGGAAATAACACAAATAGCATAAATTACACTATCGCTGTTGTGAACCAAAGAAAATGCGTTAATATGGAAAATACACAATCGGCGGGGCTTTATTCCACGAGAAATGAAATAACACTATCGGCACTTTAACATCGGTAATTCCCCGATGCGATATAACACATGGGATATCGGAAATCACTATCAGTGATTCCAACACTCCAATGCCAGGTTCCTCTTGCTCCATTCTTGTGATGCGATAAGCTTCGCAGACCCAATAGCTTATCAACTCTCCTCTATAACATTCTGGATCTGGTAGTATCACACTATTAGATTTCAGTGCTCCAAAGGGTTATTCCCTCCTCACTTCAACACAGCAATGTGATAATGGTTATGGATCCGAAAGGTTATCGGCCATAATTAATAAAGTTTCGAGTTCAGAACTTAGTTCCGACTAAGGGTTTTCAAAATTTTCCAGTGTAAAACAGAGTTTCTGCCTGCGGAACTCAACAATGCTTATAAGGGAAACAAGCACGTCAATGTAAAGGAACCACTCCACAGGATTTAAACAAAATTTTAATTGAAAAAAAGCCAAATCACCATTAATAAATCTTAGAAAAAAGGAAACAAACCCGAATATACGCATAAATACCAATCAATAGGCAAATATCAATTCAGATGCACAGAAAGGGTTTCAGAGGGAACCACGCCTCCAAGATCAACCAAATACATAAGGAATCCCCTCTTCCTTTGAGAAATATGCAATAAAATCATGTGGTCAAAATCCCTTTACAATAGCATTAAACTTACATATATACTGGTTCTTTTAACAACCAGATTCCTAAAATAGAGGCTTAAATTTATTGCAACTTCAATTTTCTGAGACATCCTCCTCGAAAACCTCCACTATGCTTAACTAATCCTATCAATTCAGCGAGGTATTCTCCTCAAGAACCTCCACTACAACTTATCTATTTAACATTTATTACAACATGATTTAGTCCTAGATTCTATCTCTATGCTAAACTAGAAAAACATGGCAATTGATGGCTAAAGGATCCCACTCCTTTGCTTGTAGATTTTTTTGTATTTTTGGAATAATTTTGCAGATTTTCCCTCCAAGTCTCATGCTCCTTCATCAGACTCCTAAGGACAAAATTCTTCATGGGCTCCTGTCCATGAACTCTTCTACAGAACTGCCCAGCTTCTGTAGCATGCTTTCTATTACCCAAGTAGCTTCAACAATTGGTTGATCCTTCCATTTGAACAAATACTAAAAGTACTCCTATCTTCTGGTTTTCTTGAACACCTTCTTGTCCAAAATCCTTTATGGCTATAACTCTTTTGCTATAGGTAACTGTTTTACCCAATCAATCTCTTGTGTCTCTTGATCTTGCGTTGTATCATCTACAGTTTCACCTTCATACTTGTATAGGTCAACAACATTGAAAATTGGGGATATTCCAACATCAGGGGTTAATTTAATCTCATATGCATTTGTAGAAAACTTCCTTAATGCTCAGCATGGTCCAATTTTCTTGAACTTTAATTTGTTATACTCCCTCTTTGGAAATCTTTCCTTTTTGAGGTGTGCTAAAACCAAATCTCCAACCTCAAAATTTACCTCTCTTCTTCTCATGTCTTCTCTAGTCTTGTACTTGATGTTGCTATCCTATAGCTATTGTTTCACTTTTTCATGTATTGCTTGCATTTCTGAAGAAAAATATTCTCCCTCTACACTTCTCATCTCATCTCTTCCCAAGTTCCTCAACTTAGATACTCCTCTTGGATGCATTCCATAGAAAACATGGAATGGACTTTGTCTTGTACTCCTGTTAGGTGAGTCATTGTATGCATATTCAGCTTGTGCCAACACTTGATCCCATTGTTTTGTATGTTCTGTAGTAAGACTCCTTAAAAGATTGCCCAAACTCATGTTCACAACTTCAGTTTGTCCATCAGTTTGTGGATGATAGGCAGAACTGAAACTTAGTTTAGTTCCCAACTTCTTCCATAATTTCCTCCAGAAATGTCTAACAAACTTGGAATCTTTGTCTGAGACAATACTCTTAAGAAACCCATGCAATCTTACTATCTCCTTGGAAAACAAATTAGCAATGTGTGTAGCATCACTAGTTTTATAACATGGAATGAAATGTGCCATTTTTGAAAATCTATCCACTACAACAAAAATTAAATCATTGCCCCTTTGAGTCTTTGGTAAGCTCAAAACAAAATCCATACTTACCATATCCCAAGGCCTATCTAGAATTGGTAATGGAACTTAAAAACCTATGTTTTGGCTTCTTCCCTTTGTATATTGACAGATTTTACAAGTTCTCGCATACTTTTCCACATCATATCTCATTTTTAGCCAGAAATAAAATCTGTTCAATTGTTCATAAGTCTTCTCTATACCAAAATGTCCTACAAGTCATCCACTATGTTTTTCTTTGATTAAATTCTCCCTCATAGAACAGTTTGATATGCATAGCTGATTTCTCCTAAACAACAGTCCATATTGTAAGAAATAATCCAACCATTTACTCCTATCCATCAAAACAGGATTCTTACAAGTTTCAAATGCCTCTTTAAAATTTGAATTTGTCTCATATACCAAACCTAACACTTGAATTTGACTCTCTTGAAGTAATACATTTCTCCTACTTAACGCATTTGCAACTTTATTTGATTGGCCATTTATGTTCTTCAAGACAAAATGGAAACCTTGACGATACTCTACCCATTTAGCATGTTTCTGGCTAAGTTTTGGTTGTTGCATAATATACTATAGTGCATGGTTATCTGAATAAAGTATGAACTCCTTTGACATTAGATAATGTCTCCATTTCTTCAATTATTGCACAACTACGTAGAACTCCTTATCATAAGAAGAATACTTCTTTTTGGAATCATTCAGCTTTTCACCAAAATAAGCTATAGGTCTATCTTCAATTGCTTCTCCATTGGCATCACACTTCACTTGGAAAGGCTTACTAAAATCAAGTAGAACCAAAATAGGTTTTTCAGTGATATTCTTATTCAATAGCTTAAAATTCTTTTTTTCTTCAGCATTCCATCTAAATGGTTGTTTATCCTTCTTTATGGTCTCAATAATAGGTGCATTGATCTTACTAAAATTCTTTATGAATTTTCTATAAAACTAGCAATACCATGCAAACTTCTCACCTCAAAAATACTTTTAGGTGAAGGCTAATCCATGATTTCCTCGATCTTCTCTGGATCCATCTTCAGCCCTTCAGCTAAAATAACAAAACCAAAGTACAGTAGCTTTTCTTTCATGAATGAACACTTCTTCAAATTCAGCAATAATTTATCTTGTTGTAGCCTTTGTAAGACATAATTCAGATGTCTTATGTGCTCCTCCTTAGACCCGTTGTAAACAAATATATCATTCAGATATACTATTACAAAATTACCAATAATCTTTAAGAACTTCATTCATGAGTCTCATAAATGTTCTTGGTGCATTTGACAACCCAAAAGGAATTACTCTCCACCCATACAATCCCTAATTTGTCTTAAAGGAAGTTTTCCACTCATCCCCTTCTCTTATCCTTATCTGATGATACCCACTTTTAAGATCTAGTTTTAAAAAATACTTTGCTCCACTCAATAAATCCATTAAATCTTCAATCTTAGGCAAAGGAAATATATACCTGATTGTGATTTTATTGATGACTCTTGAATCTGTACACATTCTCCAGCCTCCATCTTTCTTTGGACTCAACAATGTTGGTACTGCAAAAGGACTCAAGCTTTCTCTGATCAACCCTTTGTTAATTAGTTCCTGCACCTGCTTCCTAACCTCTTCATTTTTTGTAGGAGTCATTCTACAAGCTGCTTTGTTAGGTAGACTTGCTCCAGGAATCAAATCTATATGATGGCTGATTCTTCTAATGGGTGGCAACTCATTAGGCAAATCATCAACAATGATATCACAATAGTTGTCCAACAATTCTTCAATTTCAATGGGTAAATCAGAAACCTTAGTGGAAGTAATTATTACCTTGGGCTTGCAAATTACAAAAAAAATTACCTCATTCTCTTCAATCTACTGCAAGTATTCCTTTCCTCCCAGTAACAGATTTTTTGGATCAGTCTTCTTTCCTGATGCATCTTCTTCTTCCATAAGTAACAACTTATGGTTGATACCATATTTACCAAACTTGTAGGTGTTTCTTTTTCCATCATGCATAACTCCTTTGTCATGCTGCCAACGTCTTCCAAGCAATATGTGACACACATCAATTGGCATCACATCACATACAATTTTGTCTGTATATTTTCCCATTTGCAATTCCACTTCACACTGTTCATTCACTAATAGCTGATGTCCCTTTTGTAACCATGACACCTTGTAAGGTGTTGGATGTTTCATTGTCTTCAACTTCAATTTCTCCACCACTTCTGTAGAGACCAAATTATCAATGCTACCACTATCAATGATCATCTGGCAGCATTTCCCTTGAACCTTACACACTGTTTTGAACAAGGTCTTTCTTTGTGATAGTTCAGCTATCTCCCTTGTTGGCTTGAGAAAAACTTCATTGATTACCAAAGATTCTCCTCTCTCTGGTATGTTTTCTTCTTCTGCCACTGTTGGTACTGTTGCTTCTCCCTCAACTTGAGCAACAATTGCATTCCTCTGGCTTGTCCCTGCAATCTCTGGTCACTCAAAAACTTTGTGTCCCAGTTTGTTATATCTGTAACATCTTACTTCTTTTCCTCTTCCTCTTCCTCCTCTTCCTCTAGAAAAACTCTCTCTACCACTTGCATCACCATGCTAGGTTGAGCTATTGCTAGCTCCATCTTTTGGTGTTGTATATCTTCCTCCTTCCCCTTCCTCGGAAAGTACCTCTCCCTTTGGTAGACTGCTTCCTCACGATTTTTTCTTCAACTTTCAGTACCATCTGATAAGCTTCCTCTATTATTTTAGGAGACAATATACTTATTTCATTTTGAATGTCCATCTTAAGGTCATTCACATATCTAGCCACCTTCTCTTCTGTATCCTGAGTTTGTCCAGCTCTTATGCTTACCTTATATAATTCCTCTGTGTATTCATCATAGACCTCTATCTAAGATTTTGCATCTGTCTAAACAGGGTTTGCTAATAATTACTTGGTAGGAACTTACCTCTTAGCTTTGCTACCATCCTGCTCCAATTTTTGATAGGTTGCTTGCCAAGTCTCTTTCTTTCTGCCTGCACTCCATCCCACCAAAGCGCTGCATGGCCTTTTAGCTTGGTGAGTGAAAACTTTACTTTCTTCTCATCTTCTATTTCTTCATAGTCAAAGAATTTCTCCATGCTATTAATCCAGTGTATTAATTCTTCTGGATTCAGTCCTCCTTCATATATAGAAACCTCAGTCTTCGGCCTAGCTAGGGATCTCAATACTGACTGGAAGAATCTCATCTCATGAGTAACTTCTACAGTTACCTCCTCTCCTTCAGCATCAACCTCAAGCTCACTAACATCTCCATCATCTATATTTCTCCCTGTTGTTAATGCCTCCAACCTTTCTTGCATCTGTTGCACAGCTTCCATTACTTCAGCATTTGCAACTAGATGTCCTCTTCTACCACGTCCTCGTCCAAATCTGAAAGCCATATTAACTTTCCTTCTTCCACTTCTGAGATTCAATTCAGTGTCAAAAGTTTGCTTTGATACCACTAATGGTGGCCCGGGTGTAGGCGATATAGACAAATGCTCAAATCCTAATAGAATTTCCTCTAATTCTACCTAAAACCCTTCTTCTTCTCTCACTAGAGTATCAGTCATCTATTTCTAGGATGACTATTTATAAATTCCCCTTTTTCTAATTACTATTAATGCGTCATTCCCTTTAATCACCCCAACCCTTGTTATCAAAAACAATTCACACAATCGGGCCTCTTTTCCTCTATCGGAGCTGTAATTCCATGAGAATTACGAAATATATTATTACACTATTGGCACTGTAAACCAAAGAAAATGTGTTAATACGCAAAATACACAGTCGGCGGAGCTTTATTCCACGAGAACTGGAATAACGCTATCGGTGCTTTAACATTTGTGATTCCCCAATGCGATATAACATGTGGCCTATAGGCAATCGCTATCAGTGATTCCAACACTCCAATGCCAGGTTCCTCCAGCTTTATTCTTGCGATGCGATAAGCTTCGCGGACCCGATAGCTTATCAACTCTCCTCTATAACATTTCGAATCCGGTAGTATCACACTATCAAATTTCGGCGCTCCAAAGGGTTGGTCCCTCCTCACTTCCGTAAAGTGATGCAATAATGGTTACAGACCCGAAAGGGTATCGGCCATAATTAATAAAGTTTAAAGTCCAAACTTAGTTCCGACTAAGGGTTTTCACAGTTTTCTAGTGTAAAACAGATTTTCCACCTGCGGAACTCAACAATGCTTATAAGGGAAACATGCACACCAATGTAAAGGAAACCACTCCACAAGCTTTAAATGAAATGTTAATTGAAAAACAAAGCCGAATCACCATTAATAAAACTCAGAAGAAAGGAAACAAACCTGAATATACGCATAAATACCAGTTAACAAGAAAATATAAATTCAGATGCACAGAAAGGGTTTCAAAGGGCACCACACCTTCGAGATCGACCAAATACACAGAGAATCCCCTCTTCCTTTGATAAATATGCGATAAAAGCATGCGGTCAAAATCCCTTTACAATAGCATTAAACTTACATATATATTGGTTCGTTTAACAACCAGATTCCTAAAACAGAGGCTTAAATTTATTGCAACTTCATTTCTACGAGACATCCTCCTCGAGAACCTCCACTATGCTTAACTAATCCTATCAGTTCAGTGAGGTGTTCTCCTCAAGAACGTCCACTACAGCTTATCCATTTAACATTTATTGCAACATGATTTAGTCCTAGATTCTATCTCTATGCTAAACTAGAAAAACATGGAAATTGATGGCTAAGGGATCCCACTCCTTTGCTTGTAGATTTTTTTGTATTTTTGGAATAATTTTGAAGATTTTCCCTCCAAGTCTCATGCTCTTGCATCATTTTTGGCCCAAGTTCCTCAAACAAATATCAACCCCCCTCCATTAATTTAGATGGTTTTTCCAGGTTTTTTGCTGAATAAATATGTCCCTCTTGATTTACCTCAGCCCCTAAGTGTTATGTGCCAGGACTACCTAAAGCTTCTGCCTAGGTTCAATTGGGAGGATGAAAATAATACACAGAGACACATTGAATCATTTTGTGCTTTTGCTGAGAATATAAATGTAGAATAGTTGGATGTGGTCTTGAGACTTTTTGTACAATCCCTTGATGGAGAAGCCAGAAAATGGTTTAAATCCCTACCCAATGCCTCCATCACTACCTAGGAGGAACTTGAAAACTCTTTCACACAAAAATGGGGTGAAAAGAGAAATCATGAGTAGCTCCTCACAGAGGTTAAAGTTATAAGGAAGAAGCTAAAAGAGGATATCTCCAAATTTATAAAAAGGTTCAATAAGCAGTATAATAACCTGTCGGGTGAGATAAAGCCTCCTCCAACTGCTGCTCAAGTAGATTTTTTGGGAGCCTTTGAATCTGACTTTGGTTTTACTCTAAGCGAAAGGAATTCTCTCACTTTATATCAACTCCAAATTGATGTGTTTGAAGTGGAAGAAAATTTCACCTCAACCAGGAAGTCAAGAGGAAAGTAGGAACCTACCGAGAATAAAAGAGGGAAAGAAGAGGCATCCTCCTCTTGTCAAGCTAAAGAATCGCCTCTACCTGAATTAGGTTGAACTGGATAAACTCATCGGGAGTTTATCACATAAG
Organism: Pinus taeda; assembly: GCA_000404065.3. Lineage (NCBI taxonomy): Eukaryota > Viridiplantae > Streptophyta > Pinopsida > Pinales > Pinaceae > Pinus > Pinus taeda. The sequence continues at coordinate 299,461 of APFE030850786.1, read as the reverse complement.
GTTGGAAATCTTGAACTTGAGAACAAGAGTCTCTCCAAACAGAATTCTCAAGGCAAAATCAGGCTTATAACCAACAGTATAGAAGGCCTCCATTGCAGATATTTTCAAGGGAAAGAAAAGAACAACTCGATCAGATCCATCATCCTCTATATTTAGAAGATGGTCTCAGTGAACAATCATTAGATACACATGAAATGTAGGGGAACTTGTATTCCTCTTTTTCTGAAGAAGACATGAAAATATGGCTCACCAGGAGACCAGTCATGATAGAGAAGCAACAAAAAATGAGGAGGATATAGATTATTATTGTAAACAGTTTGCATATTTTATGTAGACACAGCTACACCAAAGGTATGATCTAAGATCTTCAAGAAAGAGGTTGAGGGAACCAGAACAACTAGAGGGGTCTGCTCCCCAATATATTCCCTCAGTACCAGACAAAGGGAAAGGTAAGTTGAATCCTGACTCTTCCAAGATAAAGTCTCCTCAAATAAGGAAATCAATAGTTCTGAGGAACACATAGAAAAGGAGGTACCTATTCTTCTAAAAATTGTCAGCAGTAAGAAAGGAAAGTAGAGCTAGGAGGTATAGAAAAAGTCCAACCTACTTTCAATCTTCAGAAGGAACTTGAAAAGGTAAATATTCTTGTTCCTCTTATTGAGCTTCTAAAGTAGCCTACTTATAAAGCTCAAGTATCTCAATTCATGCTTCCATCCACCCCTTCACCCACCCATGATTGTTTAAACCTTCAAGAAGAGATGCCAATGGTTGTTTTTGGGCCGCATGTGGAAGAACGTGATCCTTCTACTACACCCTTCTATGTGACCCTGGTAATCCATGACCTTCTATTGCATAATTTCATGTTGGACTTCGGAGCCTCACACAATCTCATTCCATTAGCAGCAATGGAACAGCTTGGCTTGTAGATCACCAGGCCCTAAAAGGACCTATACTCCTTTGACTCTAAGAGGGTCAAGTGCTTAGGAATGATAAAAGATCTAGCGGTAAACTTGGCTTAGATCCCTATGAAGAGCGTGGTAATCGACATAGTAGTGGAAGATATTCCCCCTCGATTTAGCATGCTTCTATCTAGATCTTGGGGTTCCAAGGTAGGGGGCTCTATCAAGTTAGATCTAACTTATGCCAATATTCCCATGTTTGGAGGTGAACAAAGGATGTTGTACATAAAGTCCAGGTTTGTAAAACCTGTGACCCCAGCTAAAGGCTCAAAAAACTCCCCAATGCATGGAAAGAAAGTGACCTCTCTTGCATGTTCCTAGAAGAATATGAGACCATCTTAGAAGAAACATCAGTACACCTAACAAGGTAGTTAGAACACCAGCACACAAATGAAAACAAAGTATGGAAATTATACTTTAATGGAGCAAATTCCAAAGAGGGAAATGGAGTGGGAGTACTCTTGGTATCTCCTAAGGGTAGCTCGATACCCCTCTCATTCAAGATGGAGTTTGAGGCAACCAACAACATGGCGGAGTATGAAGCATTTCTCCTTAGGTTACAAATGGAAAATAATATGAATATTAAATTCCTAATAGTCTATGGAGACTCTGAGCTAATCGTAAGGCAGCTCAGAAATCAGTGCCAGGCCAAACACCCCAGACTAAGGACTTACCAAAATGAAGTGTGGGATTTAATTGATAACTTATTATTGGCATTTAATATCCAATTTATTCCCAAAGAAGGAAACATAATGGTTGACTCCCTTGCTATAGCGGCAAGCAATTTCAGGCCCCTTCAAAATCCGCTCCTCAGGTATGAGGTAGAAGTCAGATACAAACCCTCTATACTTGATAACATCAATCACTGGCAAGTATTCGAGGATGACGAGCAGGTGAAACAATTCATACAAGTCATTTGGGAGTTCGCTAACTCCACCATTGATCAAGAAGAAGAGAAGGATGCAGATCAAGAAACCACTTCGTGGGAAGACATAGTGGTTGGGCGCAAAATTCTGCAACTGAGAGGGAATACCATCCCTCACGGACTAGTCCCACTGGAAATGCTTTTTAATAAGGATGACATAGCCTCCAAACCAATGGCTCCAGAGATAGACGATCAAGTAGATGATTGCAATATCGACTCAGAGGAGGAACCCCAAATGGTTAAGCTATCAAAAGGAATCCCCTTACAATATTATAAAAAGGTACTTAAATTTATTCAAAATATACAAGGATGTTTTTTCTTGGTCTTATGAGGATTTGAAAGCATTTGATACTAACATCATACATCATAAGATTCCTTTAAAGGGTGGAATAAAACCATGAAAGAAGAAACTCAGGCAGATAAATCCACTCTTACTCCCCTCCATTGAAAAAGAAGTGAGGAAGCTGCTACAGGCAAAGATCATAGTGCCTTTAAGATACTCTGAGTGGGTGGGTAACTTAGTCCCTATCCAGAAAAAGAACAGAGAAATAAGGCTATGTGTAGATTTTCGAAATCTAAACATGGAATTGATGAAAGACAACTACCTACTGCCTAAGATGGATTATATATTGCAGAAGGTGGTTGGCTCAATCTATAATGTCCATGATGGATGGGTACTTTGGTTACAACCAAGTGGTAGTCCACCTTGATGATCAGAAGAAGACTGATTTCACCACCCCGTGGGGAACATTCATGTATGCTCGCATGCCTTTCGGTCTTATTATGCAGGGGCCACATTTTAGAGAGCTATGTACATAGCTTTTGTAGGGGATCAAGGAAAATTTGTGGTATGATATCACAATATTTTCTAAGATTGATCAAGAGAATATTCTCCACTTGAAGCTCACCTTTGAGAAATGCAAGAGGTATGGTCTTTCTTTGAATCCTAAGAAATCTCAGTTTCCCCTGAGTGAGGGGAAGCTACTAGGACACATAGTAGCACAGGAAGGTGTGAAGATCGATCCTAAATGAGTTGAATCCATCAGTGATATTCCTCTACCCAGGAATAAGAAAGAGGTCCAAGCCTTTTTGGGGAGAATAAATTTCTTGACGAGGTTCCTTCCTAACTATGCAGAAATAGTCAAGGGTATTATGGACATGTTTAAGAAGGAAACTGAAGTCAATTAGAGCTCTGCCCCCTAAGATTCTTTCATTAGAATTAAAGAAGCTTTGGCTGAAGCCCCGGTACTAGTCAGCCCTGACTATTCAGTGTCTTTATATATCTTCTCTTTTTCTTCTCTGCATACTATTGTCGCAATTCTGCTACAGAAGAATAAAGATGGCTATGGACATCCCATCGCCTTCTTCAGCCAAGTCCTGTGGGATGCTAAGCTAAAATATAACATCTTGGAGAAACAAGCCTATGCACTAGTCAAGGATCTGAAGGCATTTCGTATGTATGTGCTACAATTGGAAATCACAGCATTTGTCCAAATGACAGCAGTCAAGGACATCCTGGTGCAAGGAGACATTGAAGGAAAAAGGGGTAGGTGGATAGAAAAGATACAAGAATATGAGCTAGACATAAATCCTACTAAGCTAATAAAAAGCCAAGGGTTGGCCAAGGTTTTATCTAAATCTAATTACCAAGCTCTAGGGATAAACCTAATAACAAAGGAAGACAGACTAGAGGATCATCAGAACGGGATTAAAACATCCGAGCAGAAGATCAATGCTAAATATGAGGGATCACCCTGGTATAATAACATCATTCATTATCTCTTATTTCTGAGGTTTCCTCTAGGGCTAGATAAATCCAAATACTGAACTTTGAGATTGTAAGTGCAAAAATATATCATATCCAATGGTCAACTCTACTAGAAGGACCCGGTGGGAGTTTTGCTGCTATGTTTGGTAGAGGGCGAAACCCATAAAGTGATTGAGGAATTTCTTGGAGGATTTTGTGGAGGTCATTACAGTTGGAAGACCACAACACACAAAATCCTCAAGGCAGGATTCTACTGGCCTACGCTTTTTGGAAATGTTGATTCCCAGGTCAGGTCATGCTAGAAATGCCAAGTGTTTGCTGAGAGACAAAATATTTCTCCTCTCCCCCTGATTCTAGTGCATGTGGAAGAACCTTTTAGACAATGGGGACAAGACTTCATAGGAAAACTAAACCCACCATCCAGTGGCCAACAAAAATGGATATTAATGGCCACGGATTATTTCACCAAGTGGCTAGAGGCCATCCCAGCTTGAAATGCTACAGACTCAGTGGTAATTAAGTTTATGGAGGAGAACATATTATCTCACTTTAGTTGTCCTATCAAAATCATCACTGACAATGCTTAGGTCTTCAAATATGCCAAATTCACTAGCTTCTGCCAAAAATTCAATATCAGTATCACACACTCCACTACCTACTATCCCCAAGGTAATGTCTTGGTTGATTCCTCAAACAAAATTGTGGTGAGGGTGTTGAAGAAGACCATCACCGAGAATCAGAGGAACTAGGACTCCCAACTAAAGTTTTCCCTATGGGCTAACCGAGTAACTCCTAAACGATCCACGCGGAAATTTCTTTTTGAGCTAGTGTATGGTAAGGTTGCAGTCTTCCCAATCCAATTAGCGATGTCGGTGGTGAATTTACTATAAGAAGTTGAGAAAGAGCCAAGTGCCTTGACACGAAGGATAAATCAGTTGGTCAAGCTTCATGAAAACAAAGAACAAGTGGCGCCCAAATTGTCAAATTACCAACAAAATATGAAATCCTTGTTTGACAAGAACGCCAAGGATCGACCTCTTCAACTAGGAGATTTAGTTCTCCATTAGGACATCTGACGGGAAGACAAAGGCAAACACAGAAATTTTGATCCGCTATGGTTCGGCCCTTCAAGATTGGAGAAGAGAGAGGAAAGAACAAATACATGCTTGAAAACTTGGATGGTGAATCACTGGAACTACCGATAAATGGTCAGTTCCTCAAACTCTATTTCCAAAACTAGAGGTAGCTTTCTTGCACTCATTTTAAATATCAGCGTGTGTATTTTGATTGCTATATGAAATTTCTAGTTTATGTTGAAAATTCCACTTTCAAAAATTATCGTTTTTTTATAAAAAAAAATACATGCCCAAAGGTGAAGTTCATAGTTTGCAGGTTCTTAGCACCTTGCTCGTAAGGCACTATCCCCAAGTGGAGCCAATGTTGTCACCTTTTGAAAATAGAGTTCCAATTGTATAAAGAGTACCAAATAAAATAGAGGTTTGCATCCATCTTCTAAGCCACAGAAGCTCTCAAAGCTAAATCGGACCCTCCAATGGATAGTGTTTAGAATAAGCTTTCCAACAGTAGGTGGAAGTCCAAAAACGGACTCCTGGATAAGAAGTTAGAGCATATTGAAGATACCCTTTCAAGGCTAAGGGTCAAGCTCACAAATCGCAATCGAGGCTTTTCTTAACTACTAGCAGGGGAAGGTAGTGAAATCTATGATCGACTGATCGTCGATATCACAAATCAGAAATCAGCGGGTCCCAAGGCATGGCACATCGGCTTATCGGTAATCGAAGGGCCCCAGACACAGTCTACCATCTTATCAGCGATGGGGAGGTCCCACATATCAGAATTCCTGCAACATCAGAGGTCCCGCAATATCGGTGATTAGCGATTCTGGACGAGATCGAGGTTAAAAAGACTATGAATTGGAGAAGTCCCGATATAGTGTAAAGCGCCAAGAGGGGCCGCAAAACCATTTAACAAAGGATTGCAGTGAAAAAACAAGGTCAGGGGAGCCCTTTTCTCTCTCCACCAAGGGACCACATGGCGGAATACCAATAGTCCCTATGAATCCACATGACCGTAGATGTCATCATGATCTGGAAGTACAGAGATGACATGGCGGTATGGACCTGTTATCTCTCATATTTTCCCTAAAGTTGTAATAAGAGTGAAAGGGGTCTGAGGTAACCACAAACCAAATTTTTGGGTACGAAATCTAGCCAATTTGTACTCAGAGAGGGCTCTCTCTTTAAGATTTAGCTTTGTTTTATAAGGTATTAGGCTAGTTATGAAGTCTTGAGGATTTTGATTGTGTTTGGTGGTGAAATCCAATAGTAGATGGGTAGAACTGACTAATTCAGGCCATTGGACTAATGGAGTCAAGAGAGGATGGCTCGACTGGATTTGGCTTTTCAACAAAGGATGGCTTCACAAGGAAAAATAGCTAAACAGGAAGCAAATGGAGACTTGAAAAGACGGAATGTACTTAAAAGGGATGAAGGGCAATTAAGAATCCTTCAACATGTTTTAAGAAGAGGGAACTTGGATGATCACCAATAAAAAGCAATTAAGAATTTTTTATTAAATGACCAAATGATAAACTAAAAAACAGGAGCAAGTAAGAATTCCTTGCTTATGATAGTTTAGAAGAAAACATTTTCGAATAAAAACGATTGAAGACAGATTACACTTAAGCACTTTATAAATTAAACTTTTTCGTTTTAATATTCAGATATGAAACATAATTGAAATATTAAACAAGAAAACAATAACACATGAGATATAAAATACTTATTTGTCTGGTGTTTGACACATGAATCCTATGAAAACTCCTTTGTATTAATTCTTCATCCAGCCAACTATACAAGAGTTGATCAACAGCACTTTATTCCAAAATAATCAGTTTTACAAAAATGTCTAAGAATCCACCCTCAATACTCTGAATGAGGGAGTATTTATACAAAAGTTTTACAATAAAATATCTCATAACAAAGAGAGATATATTCTAGGATGACTAACTATATGTTACATGAAAGTAGAGACAGATGGTCTCGAAGATAGAAGATAAAATAAACTGATGGCTTGTTGTCCCTATCTTTGTGGATAAGCTAGAGGCAGGCCTTATGAAGAAGCGTCTTGTTGTCTTCCTCATAAATCAATGCTGGTTGTTCTAATTTTCATCTTCTTACTAATAAACTTTGACCTGTTCTGATAATATTTACCTGTTTTATCCTTGTTCACCCTTTTTTACCACCATTGACTATGGTAAATAATGAAAATTCATTTTTTTACCAAGGATAAATTACAAAATTTCTGTCATATCTATCCACCATTTTTCCTATGGTATTCTAGTCCTTTGAAGTTTCCTGAGGATTTCATCAGCCTATGTGTATTTGAAAAAATTAGGCTGAACTGGAAACAAATGCTTTAGCTCATGTTCAACATAGAAAAGGTTCTCTAGACTGTCATAGAGAACTCTGTCTGTAGGAAATGCCTTTGGTGCAAATGAACTAGCTAATGAGTTGGTTTGGTTATCTGCATATTGGCCCAATTTATCAACATAGTCTATATGTCTCATCAATTTATCATTAATAACTAAAGGACTAGGGAGTCCTTTGCTCTGCAAAATGCCAAATTTCTACATAAAAACATTAATTTCTTCTTGCATGTTTTGGCATCTTCTTTCCAAATTCTGCATTAGAGAACTTTTGGTCAATACCTTCTTGATTTCCATAATAGTCCCTTTTCTATCTTCAATGCCCATCTTTTCTATCTGGTACTTATTTTTGCTGTTCAAAAAGTTTATTAGTCTGGTGGCTTCCTTAGGCATCCTTCCTAATTCTTCCTTAGCTTTTTGAACTTCTTCGAGAGCTATTTTTACTAAACTAGTTTGTTCAAAAATTATTTGTATTGATGGCCAAACATCATTTATTGACTGAATGATGTTGTTCCAAAGAATTTTCCTAATGTCTGCTAAGGGCTTGTCAAAGATGAGGCCTTTCTCTAATGATTTCACCTGTTGTGCTAACCCTTTATTCTCCCTCACTTTTTCAGCAAAATTGATCTTGGAAAGATCATATTTCTGTTCTAAGGTAACAAATTGTTCTTTTACCTTTTGTAATTTTGAAACTTAAAGCTTCATCTCCTCCATTGATTTGATCAATTCATCTGTGCTTAAACCTGAAGTTCCTACTGATGTTGTCTATTGTTGTTGCTCCTGTGACTACTTCTACTATGACCAAAGGGACAATTGGGGCTAGAGTTGTTGCCAAAGTTGAAGGCACTGCAGTGGAGACCACTTGTATCACATTTGGAGGCTGAGAGGTCGACTCTCCCTGCTTTTCCTTCAATGATTTTTTCTAATTCTTGTTTAGTTTCCTTCAACTTCTCATTTAGCTTGAGGATTAAGTCCATAAGCTCTTCTTCAGACCCCTTTTGTATGATTTCAGCAGTCTATGGATGCCTTGAAGGAGGCAACTTCAGCTGCTTTCTTAAGGCAGCTATGTCTTTATCTTTCTTTTTAATTAAGCCTTCTGCAGCCTTCACATCCTTTGGATTATGACCCAATCCAATAATCAATTCTTCCAAAGATATAATTATATTGTCTTTACCCTGTGAGGAGGCTCTCTCCCGCTGTAATTGGGCAGTTGTATTGTTCAAAGAATTTTCTAACCTTTGGGCCATCATGGCCTTACCAGTCAATGTTGAATATATCATTTCCCCTTTTTGCCTGTGCAACTCAATCTGATCCAAGGGATGAATTTCTTTTGCCATGACCTCAAAATCTGTTTGAAGGTAATCTACCATTGTCTGAGGTTGTTGTACTTTGGCCTTGAAGAGGCTCATTACTTGATGTCATAAGCTGACATCATTCTATTCTGATTGGTGGGAGCCATTTTTAAATATTGATTGTAGACCTAGATCCTTAATGGCTCATTCTTGGCTTTTATTTCTTTCAATTTCTTTTTAATATTGAGGTTCTCATTTCCTGGAGGCTTGAAGGATGACACTTCAGCACTTTGTTGTCTCTCTAGCTCCTGTTTCTGTGAACTAGAAGGTGTCCCACCTACTGGGAAAGTCTGATGACTGTCTGTGCCTTCTTTTCTCTGGCTCTCTATAGTTTCTTCAAAAAATTCCTCTTCTGAATGAGGATTTAACCTGTGCTTTTTAGCACCAGACTAGTCTGATTGACCATTGGTAGGGGTAGCTACTTCCATGTCTCTCTTTTTTTTATTTTCCTCATTCAAAGGAGTCTGCAAAATTGGGGGCTCTTCTACATTAACTTGGGTTGGGTGAGTCTATGTTTGAACCTGCTCCTGAGAAGTTTCAAGCTGCTTTGACATAGTGGATTGATCTATTGCTTAGATGTTGGCCTCTGGTTCTTTCCCTTGGGATGTCCCTACAAGTGGTGTATTAGTCTCCTGTGAGTGCCTTTGGGATGTTTCAGTTGTAGAGGCCTTGATCCCCAATGCTATCCTTCGAGAAGATTCAAATTGTACCTGTCCAAAAGAATCCAGATCAATGCTTTTTCAAGGTCCTTCATCATATTTTCTATATTGACCTTCTTAATATCTGTCTCTATTAGTGTCCCTTCCCTCCATTCATCCATGTTGGCAAATTGTTCAATCTCTAGGATTTTGTGATGCAAGTATGGTGATAGTCTATTTTTCATCCTTCTATCATAGATGAAACTGTGAGGATCATATGGAATCCAACTAAAACTTTTGTTTAATTTCAGCTGGTCTTCTAAAATATACTCTGTTGCTTTCCATGCTTCCCTAGTGTTGCAAAGGAAAGGGCCTAAGTGATCCTTTACCTTCAGTTGTGCAATCTTTCTAGCTTTAGTAAAATGAATCAAGTCTGAGTTTATTATCTGTCTATAGTATTCCAATGCAAACAGTCTCATTGGAACATATTTTGGTAACTTGAAAGGGGAAAGCTCATATCCCTATATCCTGATTTCTATATAATTCTAGTATAAATACCAGTCACCCACATTGTATTGTTTGGAGAGCTGAAGGATCCTCTTAATGTCACCACTAATCTTGGGAGGAGAAATCCCTGTCAATAAGCTAGTTGCTAGATGAACAAACTGATCAATGAACTCATTATATAAGTAAGATGAATCAAAGGATTTATGGAATATGGAAGTCCAAAAGATAACAGACCTTGGATTACCCTTGGTATCAAGTTTCACGATAGGGAATGGGAATTTATCTGACTGATAATAGAGCATGAGGTGATATATGAAGGTGGTATATTTGAAAACCTTGTCATTCTCTAATCTCATGAGCTAGTCATGAATTTTATCAACAATAATTGAGGCATAATCATACTTGATAGCAGGGGGTTGTCTAGGGGTAAAAATAGACATCAACACTAAGGTAAACTCCTCTACAAATTCACTAGTGTTGAATCCCATAACTGCATATATCATATCAACTATGATTTTACCCATATCTGTGAAGAAAATTGACCCATAAGGAGAGGGATCTATGGTCTGATATTGCTTTAGTACGAAAGTTTAGCAGAGGCGATTAAGTTCATATTGGGACATTTTGGTTGCTTTCTCAAGTAAATTTCCGATGGAAATAGGAGTGAGGGCTTGACCTAGGTGAAATTGGAGCATTTCATTTATTGATTCAGCAGTTATTGGGAAGAGGACAGTTTGGCTGGGAAACATGATTGCTCTGCTGTTGGGGTCATAATTGGCATGGCACTGATGGATAATGTCTGGAAAAACATACATAGTGGGGAGGAAGTACATTGGGAGGTTGGATTCCCACAGTCCCATGACATCATGTCCATTTAAGTAATTGTCCCTACATTGACAAAAGACTTTGAGGTGATTTTTATCAATGGTTAAGTCTTTTATTTAGAAGTCCTTATCTAGCAGAGGTAGATAGTTTAAGTCTCGATGAGGAGCATTAATGGGTGCAACATTTAGAGCTACCAGGGTTTCTATTTTTGGTTCTTGTAGATTCAGAAAGGAAACTGTGGTTTTCTTTGTGGAATGGGCAAAACAGAGGGTATGGGGGACTTAAATGATGAAAATAATAATAGAACTATGGTGAATTTGGGCCCTTTTAGTCAATTTAAAATGGAAAACAAGTATTTGCAAGGTTTTTTTTGGGAATTTGATAAATAACTACTTTTGGGGGACAAGCAATGAAATGCAGGTACTGGGTGTGGCTGGAGGGTTTTGGGCAACGTCGGCTGCAAGGTTTGGAGCAGGTTGGCAACTGAAAGCTCGAGCTAGTTGACCTCGACGTTCGTTTGCATGGGCATACAGGTTTATAGAATAAAACAATGAAAATGACTTGTTTTGTTTTATCTACAAAGTCAAGAGTTGGCGGGTTTTGGGATTTGGGCGAGTGACGACAGCAGGGAACGACCGGATGTTTTGTAATTTTTTTTTAAGGTGGTAAGTGGTTTATATCGCACCGCTTATGGGGAGGGGTGGTATTTAGCCTTGGGCCAGCGATTCCATAGAAAGGTTAACGCCTCGCAAAGGTACTGTATATGAAACTGCTTTATGATTGCACGCTAACGTGCGGTCACAAAGGGTCGTGCGATATGTTTTATGGCTGTCGGATGTGGGAGGTGTGATCGGGCGGTTATCGGGGATGAAGAGTGACAAAGGTTTAATGGAGGCGGGCCCAATATAATTAAAGATTATATAATCATATCAAGAGCAGCGGGATTAGCTGGCGAGGTTGTTAATTAACCATGAGGGTTAATTAATCCTGCATTAATGTAGCGGGGGGTCAGGGTTCTTAATGCGTCATTGATTAACTCATTAATCCCTTTTTAAAACAGATTATGGTTATATTTTAACCGGGGATGGGATATATAATATTTCAAGATTATTACATAGTTACAATAATACGGGAGCGAGTAAATTTTATAAGGGATTTAAATATTAATACATGTTAGTAGTTAATACGAATTGAAATGAAAAAGTGCTAAGTATAAAACATTCGAGGTGTGTATTTAAACTTAGGCTAAAGAAGGTTTTTGTGTAAATGTTTTAATTTTCCTAAGTAAAATAGAATTTTACTTAGGAAAAACTTATCAAGGGAATGAATGATTTTTATGAAGGGGTATGATGATTAATGAATGGTTTTAAGTACTTAAGCTTTATAAATTATTGGACCGAGGGTCCGGTCCCTCCAGAAGTTAGAGAAATGCTCCGAGCCCCTTTAATTTAATAAATACCTTGGTACTTAGGGAAAATTAATGAAGATTTAAAGGAAATGAGTAAGGGAGTTAATTATTCTGACTTTGCTTGCTTGATATATCTTTCATGTACTGCATGCCTTTGCCTCATGATGAAAATAAAAGATTTGCACATTTGAACATCATCATTCACCACATGTTATTCTACAACATCATCTACCTACCCTACCTACTTTAACCTAGAATTTTTACTTCTTTATTAGGGTGCACTTAGACTAGCAAACCCTTATCAAATTTGTCTTTTCTTTTACATGGCAATGCCTATCTAAGTCTATACTTATTACATCCAAGGGCTCAAATTAAACTATTGAGCTCCTTTTTCACTTTACCTATCTACTTATCTGCCCAGATTACACTGTTTGGTTAGATATTTATTCTCTATTTCTACAACATAAAATTGAAAAATGAACTAACCGAGTTTAAAATGTTTGGCTATTCACTAATTGTGGCATAAGTGACAAGCTGCACACAATTATTTATTACACAAAAGCGAAAAGGTAGTGGCATTTAGATTTGCACATTTTCCTGGTCTTTCTTTTTGTTGGGGTTCATTTTTTTTCATTTTTTTGACCTTTTTATTCTTTTTACCCTTTGATTTTTCTTTTAGGGTATACCCTCTTTACATTTTTTTAAATTTTTTTATTTTTGGAAAATATGAAAAACCTTTGCAACAAGTAAAGGTATGAACATATTACATAACTCATCAAGTTAATCATGACATATGACACCTATTGGTATAGGGGCATAACAGTGTCTCCACTTGGGGATGGATTTTCCTAGTGAAAAGTCAAGAACAGTAGATCAGAGGGCCTCTTAATGACTTTGACTGTATTCTGCAATCTTCTTTTCTTGTTGCTTTATTGTAACTATGACAGTGATACTTCTGAAGCTCAGGGCCTTCTCTCCAAAATTCAACTCCAAAATGTACTATCCAATCAAAAATGTGACCTTACAAAGGATATAGTATATACATGTTAAAAATCATGGTAGCACTAATAAGTAGGATCAAAGTAATGTTTTAACATCCGACCATTGACTGGTCCTTCTTTTGCTTCTGTGCCATCCAAGTTTTTTAGAAAATATGTATTGTTTCTTTGTATAGCATAGATAATGTATGGTCCTTTCCATTGGAAGTCAAACTTCCCATGTTTCCCCTTATCCTTTTTTCTGGAATCCCATCATAGCACTTTATTTCCAAGGTAGAAATCTTCTGCCTTGGTTCTCTTGTCAAATATCTTCTTGAGCTTTTCCTACCATACTTGGGATCTTTGATACACCTCCTCTCTGGTCTGCTGCAAATTAATAGTCTGATTTATCCTTCTTTGAATGTCATTAGGTTCCACTTAAACTTCTTGGAGTAGTTTCATAACAGTAACACCTAGTGATGAAGGAAATATAGCTTCCATGCCATATACTAACTCATAAGAACAGGTTCCATTGGATTTTTTTGTTGTAAGCATGTCTGCCCATAATGCATTTATTAGTTTCTTGTGCCAAGTCTTTTTGTTTTATTCTAACAGTTTTTTAATGATATTAATGAGGCTCTTGTTGGAAGATTCAACTAGTCCATTCCCTTGAGGGTAATAGGCTATGGAAAGCCTAAGGTGATGTGCTACATGTTACAAAAATTGATCATTTCCTTTGATTTGAAAGCTGCAGCATTATCAGTTATGATTTTTGTAGGGCAGCCAAATCTGGACAATATATTGATTTCTAGGAAACCTATGATCATTGTGTCATTACCCTGTCTAGAGGGAATGGATTATATCCATTTGGTAAAATAGTCTGTGGCAATGAGTATCCATCTGTGCTAGCTTGAGGAGGGTGGATGGATTTCTCTAATGAAGTCAAGGCTACATTGTTGGAAAGGTTTCTCGGTAGAAATAGGTTTCAGAGGTAAAGGTAACAATTTTCTCTTGCCCTCAAAAATTTGACATTTATGGCAAGAAGTAACAAATTTCTTCACATCAGCAAAAAAAATTGGCTAATAGAATCTAGCCCTGTGTCCACCACAGTCTCCTGTATGAAATTCTTGAAGAGCCTTATCAGCTTCATCTTTTAATAAATAATTCAATAAAATTCTTTCATGATTTTTCCAAAAAAGAGCATTATCTAAAATACAGAACTTTGAAGCTTTCATTTTTAAAAACCTATTCTTTGTTTTGGATAACCCCAGAGGAGCTTGCAGGTTTTGTAAAACATAAATTACATCGGCATACCAAGGTGAGTCTAAAAAGGCCTGGCTAATTTTTTAAGTCGCCATCTCCTGTTCATCATCCAGTTCATTTATGTCCAGGGCTTGACAATTGGTTTCTACCATGAGTTTGGTCAATCCATGTCCTTTTATCAATTTTGTAGGTTTTATTTCAATATCATATTCTAAGATGGTAGCATTCATTTACCCCTTTTGCCCTCAATTCCATCCTGAGTCAGGATTTCCTTGACAACTGCATTTAGTACATAGGCTATCACATGAGAATATAATATGTAGACTCTGAAGTTTTTAATGGCTTTTACAAGTGCAAAAGCTTGTTTCTCCATGATTTTGTATTTTAATGATGCATTTCTGAGTGATTTACTGAAAAAGGCTATAGGTTTTTCACATCCCTGGTCATCCTTTTGTAATAAAACAGCTGCTATAGTGTGTTGAGGCAAAAGAAAAAAATTATGAAGTCTCTATCAAATTGAGGACTAGTGAGAATCGGTGTTCTGGTTAAAGCCATTTTGATTTCTTCAAATGTTTGTTTGGCTTCTACTGTCCATTTAATACTTAAATCCTTTTTTAACATATCATTAAGTAATCTAATGAATTCAGCTAGGTTAGATATGAATCTTCTCAAAAAAATTATTTTTCCTAAGAAAGCTTGAAGTTCTTTGATACTTCTTAGATGAGGTATCTATAGTATAGCTTCAATTCTGGTAGGATCAATTCGAATGCCATCCTTGGAAATGATATGATCCAAAATTTTACCTTCCTTCAGGCCAAACAAGGACTTCTTTGGATTTAAAGAAATACCATATTTTCTACATTTTAGAAATACTTGTCTGAGATGGTCCAAATGCTGCTGATCTAATTTAGAAAAACCAGTTAAGTCATCCAGATATATAACAAGAAAATCATAAATCTCTTTGGAAAATACAATGTCCATGGCCCTTTGGAAAGTTGCTCCTACATTCTTAAGTCCAAGTGGCATTTTGATATACATAAATGTGCCCCATGATCTTGTAAAAGCAGTTTTTTCTTAGTCATCAGGATGAACCAGGATCTGGTTATACCTTGAAAACCCATCTAAAAATGAAATCCTGGAAGAGCCTACTACCCTTTGCAAAATATGATCCATCTTAGGTAAAGGGAAATTATCCTTCAAAGAAACCTTATTCACATTTCTCAGATCAACACATAATCTTATTTCCCCAGTTTTTTTTCTAGTAGGCACTAAATTAGATACCCACTCTGAAAATCTAATAGGGGCAATTATCCCTGCTTCATACATATATTTAATTTCTTTTTCAATCAATGGTAATAACATAGGGTTGATTCTTCTAAGTTTTTGTTTAAATGGTTTTTGGTTTTCTTTCAAAGGTATTGTATGTTGTATTATGGAGGTATCATATGATTTCAAATCCTCATAACTCCAGGCAAACACATCCTGGAATTCTCTCATGAGTTCAACATATTTTAACTTCTAGTCAGGAGGTAAAGACTTTGATAGTTTTATCATTTTTGGATTTCCTCTGTCCCTAAGTTATATTCTTCAATATCTGCTTTTAATGGTTCCATCTTTGGTTTCTTTGAAATGTCATTGGAATCAAAAAGGTCTTCTAGAGGAGTTAATCCTTTAGGTAAATGATTGTCTTTTAGGTCAATAACCTCTGTTTTTTCTTCAATTATCTCATCAAGGTCCATTTGTTTAAGGTCTTGCACTTCCTTTTGTGTAAATTTTGTGGGATGACGCATTTGAATTGAACTTTCTTCAAAAATGTTTGTTTCTACCTCATCTATTTGATTAGGGTTAATGACTATGTCAACATCTATGTAACTGTTAGCAAATTCTCCATCTAAAGTTAAAAAGTTATTAATCTGCTCATCACTATCAAAAACTTACCAGTTCTTCAGATTATCAAGGATGGTTGGGCTATGCCTAATTTCAGCAGTAAATTGATGATTAGGTTCGAAAGGTAACTTGCAGGTGCTGGCAAACATGGCCAAGCTGTGGGCATGTAAGTTATGTTTTCTAGGCACTACAGCAAGCTTAGTTTCCAAAAAAGTATTGAGAATTTCTATGATTGTTCCTCTGTAGTACCTTAATCTAGGATCCCTAGTTAAGTACTTTCCTTTGATCTGTTTAATGATTAATTTTGAATCTCCTATGATAGACACTCTCATTTCTCCTAATCTTTTTACAAGTTTCAGACCCAGCAAGAGAGCTTCATACTCTGCCATATTATTGGTGCACTTAAAATTTAATCTGTAGGCATGGCCTTCAACATGGTCATTTTCTAGGTTGTACACCGAAACTCCTGCTCCTGCCCTTGATTTATTGACTAAGCCATCAAATTCTAAATGCCATAGTATTTCATGCACATAATCAATGTCAGGGATGGGGGGAATTTGTTTAACAGGGAGTTTTAGTTTTTCATTCTCATCTGGTTTTTCTTTCTAATCTAATTTTTCATTGGTATCTGATATTTCCTAAATCTGAACACTTGATTTTTCTTTTTTAATTTCTTTTGGTTCTACTGCTAAAGCTTCTAAGGAGTTTGTAGGATTGATTTCAGCATTATAAAGAATGAACGAGCCCATATCAAAGTGTACTGAGTAGATGGGGAAATATTGTGATTTTTCCTTACTACTTACTACATATTCCATCAACTTTTCTTTGTATAGTTTCTTTGGTTGGTCAAAAACTGAGATAGTAGCATAAGACATGTCTAATTAAAGAAATCCCTGAAGCTTAGCACCCCAAGATCTAGACAATAACATTCCATATTTTGGTGGTATATCTGCTACCACTATATCCATTAAAATAGTTTTTGCAGGGTATTGAACCAATGAGACACACAAGTCTTTTATCAATCCTAGACATCTCACCTGACTAGAATCAAAAGAAAAGAGATCTTTATATGGTCTAGTGATGTCTAGGTCTAATTTTTCCATTACATACTTGGGCATTAGGTTATGAGATGCCCCAGAATCAAACATAGGATTGTAAAGAATCTTGTCATGTATATTCAAACTCACATAGAAAGGAGGAATTCCTCCTTCTAATGGTTTTCCATTTACTTCAAGGCCAAAGATCAATTCTGGCTGGTCATCAAAAACATTTACTGAGTCTTCAGTTCTAGTGATTTTAAATGATCTATTGATTTGATTTCGGTAGGCATCATATTTGGCTAATTCAGACAATCGAACAACAATCTTTAGCTTGCTTGCTTTAGTTTCCAGATTGAAGGGTTTTTCTGTTTGTTCTTTTTTGTTTCGAACAGTGAGATTCTCTTTGTTTTCTGTATTTTTTGTGTTTTTCTCATTTTCAAGAGTGAGGTTATGATTTGCAATCTCTCCTAAATCAACTTATGGAGGTTCTTCCAAATTTCCCTTGGAAGGAAGAGAAGTGGAGGGTTGTCTATTGTTTGGTTGATTATCAGAGACATCTTCAATTATTGGATTAGGAGGGTTATTGACAAAATATGTATAGGTGTAGTGACTGTCTTACCTTTTAAGGGTTGTTTTGGAGCCTTTTGCTTTTTTGCTTTAAGAACATCAATTCTCCTACACCTTAATTTATATTGTTTATGAACTTCATCGATGGTTGTGTCATATCCCTCCCTAAAGTCAAACGATTCACCCGACTGAGTTTGAAATTGTTTAAGAATGTGGGCCTCTTGATCCTCTTGAGTCAAGAAAACTTCTCCTTCATTATTGAGTCCCATTAGATTTATTTGAGTATCCTCTTGTGGACCTTTAGAACTAGATTCTTCTACATAGTTCTCCTGGAAAGGGGTCTAATGTTTTGGTCGGGACCAATTTTCCCAGTATTCTAGTTCTGATTTTTTTGGAGATTAGGATTTCTCCCTGTGTTAGTGGGCTGACCATCCCAAGGGATTTTTCTTTCAATTGTTTCCACTCTATCTCCTAGCCTATCCATCCCTTTAATTATAGCATCTAATTTCTGTTCAAAAGGTGAAGCTTCTTCTTTTATTGGTATCTTTCTTTCACTCCTAATCTTGGCTCTTTTAGACATCAAGTTGGCTTCAACACTGATAGCTATACTTTGCATATCTTCCAAAGTCCTAGGGGCTCGTTCTCTTAGCTGGAAGGCCATGTCAAAATCAAACCCGTCAGGGAATTTGATTAAAGCTAAATCAGGTGGAGGTCTGAGGTTTGGAGGAATGGCATTGTAGACATTGTTGAATCTAGTGCAGTAATCTTGCACCGTTTCTTGTGTTCCTCCCTTGAGGTTTTCATACTCAAATAGGATCTGAAGAGGATCTTTCTTTTTCTCCCATCGATTCAGGAATTGTCTATAGATGGTTTCTAGGCTATCTATATTGTTTGTTGTTAGTGCCCTAAACCAGGTTCTGACTTCCCCAGTTAGACTTTGAACAAATATTCTCATTCTTACATCATCAACATCTATCTCATAAATTTCAAAATAATAAGTCATCTTTTTTGTGTGTTGTTGGGCTGTATAGGTACCAGTGCCATCAAATGAAGTGATTTTACTTTGGTAGTCCTGAGGCATGGTACCTAAGTTCACTGGTAAAACCAGGGGGGTATACTTGTTTGCCATGGCTGTAGGTAATGATGAAAGAACAGTTGTGGTTTGGATAACAATGGATGTTTGAGTTATGGAGGGAGGGGTATGAGGGGTGGTCTGAGATGGAGTGGCTTGAGGTTGTGATGTATGAGGAAACGGTGAGGAGCTTGCAAAGGAAGTAGTAATCACGGATGGATTGGGTGTTCCTTCAGAGGTAAGATCAGATTATATGGAGTTCTGCAAATGTCTGTCAATTGAGACACTGACAGCTTCAAACTGTAATTCTTCGATGAATACTGGGTCTGGGACTAGGTCAATTAATTCAGAATCAGAAGATGTCCTAAACAAAGAGGTTTCAAAGTGTTCATCAAAGGGTTCGTCTTCGAGATAAACCCACCTAACAAGACAGGATCTTGATCTGTAGGTGGACCAAGAACTGACAATACTTTCTTGACTTTCTTGTCTCCTAAGAATTATGGGGATCAGATTGGGGTTCTCAAACACTTGAGGTGGGTTGGAATCAAGATTAGCTCTGGTGTAATGAGTCCTTTCTGAAGCCAGGTTTCTTGGTTTTGATTTTCTAAATTAATATCAACAAACAACTTCTAAGATTTCTTTAAGATGCTTTAGATTTGGATTTAAACTTTCCTAAATATTTGTTTGAATGAGGAACTGGTCTGCGAAACCAGAGATTCTAGGTTCGATCCCCAGCGGAGTCGCCACTATGTTATCTCTCAGATTTTCCCTGAAGTTGTGAGAAGAGAGAAAGGGATCCGAGGTAACCACAAACCAACTTTTGGGTACAGAATCTAGCCAATCTGTACTCAAAGAGGGCTCTCTCTTTAAGAATTAGCTTTGTCTTATAAGGTATTAGGCTAGTTATGAAGTCTTGAGGATTTTGGTTGTGTTTGGTGGTGAAATTCAATAGCAGATGGGTAGAACTGACTATTTCAGGCCATTGGGCTAATGGAGTGAAGAGAGGATGGCTCAACTAGATTTGGTTTTTCAACAAAGGATGGCTTCACAGGAAAAGATAGCTAAACAGGGAGCAAATGGAGACTTGAAAATATGGAATGGACTTAAAAGAGATGAAGGGAAATTAAGAATCCTTCAACATGTTTTAAGAGGAGGGAACTTGGATGATCACCAATAAAAAGAAATTAAGAATTTTTTACTAAATGATCGAATGATAAACTAAAAAGCAGGAGAAATTAAGAATTCCTTGCCTATGTTAGTTTAAAAGAAAACATTTTAGAATAAAAACGATTGAAGATAGATTACACTTAAGCACTTTCTCAATTAAACTTTTTCGTTTTAATATTCAGATATGAAATATATTTGAAATATTAAACAAGAAAACAATAACACATGAGATATAAAATACTTATTTGTCCGATGTTTAACATATGAATCCTGTGAAAAGTTATTTGTATAAACTCTTCATCTAGCCAGCGATGCAAGAGTTGATCAACAGCACTTTATTCTAAAGTAATCATTTTTATAGAAATGTCTAAGAATCCACCCTCAATACTCCGAATGAGGGAGTATTTATACAAAAATTTTACAATAAAATATCTCATAACAAGGAGAGATATATTCTAGGATGACTAACTATATGTTACATGAAAGTAGAGACAGATGGTCTCGAAGATAGAAGAAAGAGTAAATCGATGGCTCGTTGTCCCTATCTTTGTGGATGAGCTAGAGGCAAGCCCTATGATGAAGCATCTTGTTGTCTTCCTCGTAAATCAATACTGGTTGTTCTACTTTTCATCTTCTTACTGATACACTTTGACCTGTTCTGATTCTCTTTACCTGTTTGATCCTTGTTCACCCTTTTTTTTACCACCATTAACTCTAGTAAATAATGAAAATTTATTTTTTTACCAAGGATAAATTACAAAAAATTTGTCATATCTATCCACCATTTTTCCTGTGGTATTCTGGTCCTTTGAATTTTCTTAAGGATTTCATCAGCCTCTGTGTATTTGAAAAAATTAGGCTGAACTGGAAACAAATGCTTTAGCTCATGTTCAACATAGAAAAGGTTCTCTACACTATCATAGAGAACTTTGCTTGTAGGCAGTGCCTTTGGTGCAAATGAACTAGCTGATGAGCTGGTTTGGTTATCTGTATATTGGCCCAATTTATCAACATAGTTTATATGTCTCATAAATTTATCATTAATAACTAAAGCACTGGGAAGTCCTTTGCTCTGCAAAATGCCAAATTTCTCCATAAAAACATTAATTTCTTCTTGCGTGTTGTGGCATCTTCTTTCCAAATTCTGCATTAGAGATTTTTTGGTCAATACATTCTTGATTTCCATAATAGTCCATGTTCTGTCTTCAATGCCTAGCTCTTCTAGCTGGTACTTATTTTTGCTGTTCAAAAATTTATTAGCTTGGTGGCTTCTTCAGGCATCCTTCCTAATTCTTCCTTAGTTTTCTGGACATCTTCGAGAGCTATTTTTACCAAATCAATTTGTTCAAAAATTATTTGTATTGATGGCCAAACATCGTTTATTGACTGAGTGATGTTGTTCCAAAGAATCTTCCTAATGTCTGGTAAGGGCTTGTCAAAGGTGAGGTCTTTTTCTAATGATTTCACCTGCTACGCTAACTCTTTATTCTCCCTCACTTTTTCAGCAAAATTGATCTTGGAAAGATCATATTTCTATTATAAGGTAAGAAATTGTTATTTTACCTTTTGTAATTCAGAAACTTGAAGCTTCATCTCCTCCATTGATTTGATCAATTCATCTTTGCTTAAACCTGGAGTTCCTACTGATGTTGTTTATGTTGTTGCTACTCCTGTGACTACTTCTGTTGTGACCAAAGGGACATTTGGGGCTAGAGTTGTTCCCGGTGTTGAACGGACTGCAGTGGAGTCCATTGGTATCACATCTGGAGGCTGAGAGGTCAACTCTCCTTGCTTGTCCTTCAATGATTTTTCTAAGTCTTGTTCAGTTTCCTTCAACTGCTCATTTAGCTTGAGGATTAAGTCCATAAGCTCTTCTTCAAAGCTTTTTTGTATGATCTCAGCAGTTTGTGGATGCCTTGAAAGAGGCAACTTCAGCTGCTTTCTTAAGGCAGCTATGTCTTCGTCTTTCTTTTTAATTAAGGCTTTTGCAGCCTTCACATCCTTTGGATTATGACCCAATCCAATAATCAATTCTTCCAAAGATTTAATTCTATTGTCTTTAGCTTGTGAGGAGGCTCTCTCTAGCTGTAATTGGGCAGTTGTATTGTTCAAAGAATTTTCTAATCTTTGGGCCATCATGGCCTTACCAGTCAATGTTGAATATATCATTTCTCCTATTTGCCTGTGCAACTCAATCTGATCCAAGGGATGAATGTCTTTTGCCATGACCTCAAAATCTGTTTGAAAGTAATCTGCCATTGTCTGAAGTTGTTGTACTTTGGGCTTGAAGAAGCTCATTTGCATTTTTCCCTCCTTGATGTCATAAGCTGACATCAATCTATTCTGATTGGTGGGAGCCATTTTTAAATACTGATTGTAGACTTAGATCCTTAATGGCTCATTCCTGGCTTTTATTTCTTTGAATTTCTTTTTAATATCCAGGTTCTCATTTCCTAAAGGCTTGAAGGATGACAATTTAGCACTTTGTTGTCTCTCTAGCTCCTGCCTCTGTGAACTAGAAGGTGTCCCACCTACTGGAAAAGTCTAATGACTGTCTACACCTTCTTTTATCTGGCTCTCTATAGTTTCCTCAAAAAATTCCTCTTCTGAATGAGGATTTAGCCTGTGTCTTTTAACACTAGGCTAGTCTGATTGACCACTGGCAAGGGTAGCTACTTCCCTATCTCTCTTTTTTTTATTTTCCTCATTCAGAGGAGTCTGCAAAATTAGGGGCTCTTCTACATTAACTTGGGTTGGGTGAGTCTTCGTTTGAATCTACTTTTGAGAAGTTTCAAGCTGCTTTGACATGGTGAATTGCTTTGTTGCTTGGGTGCTGGCCTCTATTTCTTTCCCTTAGGATGTCCCTGCAAGTGGTGTACTAGTCTCCTGTGAGTGATTTTGAGAGGTTTCAGCTGTAGAGGCCCTGATTCCTGATGCTGTCCTTTGAGAAGACTCAAATTGTACCTGTCCAAAAGAATCTAGGTCAAGTGTTTTTTCAAGATCATTCATTACATTCTCTATATTGACCTGCTCACTATCTATTTCTATTATTGTCCCTTCCCTCCATTCATCCATGTTGGAAAATTGTTCAATCTCTGGGATTCTGTGATGCAAGTATGGTGACAATTTATTTTTCATCTTTCTATCATAGATGAAGCTGTGGGGATCATATGGAATCCAACTAAAACTTTTGTTTAATTTCAGCTGGTCTTCTAAATCCGCTTTGTTGTGTTCCATGCTTCCCCAGTGTTGCAAAGGAAAGGGCCTAATTGATCCTTGACCTTCAGTTGTGCTCTCTTTTTAGCTTTAGTAAAATGAATCAAGTCTAAATTTATTATCTGTCTATAGTATTCCAATGCAAACAGTCTCATTGGAACATATTTTGGTAACTTGAAAGGGGAAAGCTCACACCCATATATCATGATTTCTGTATAATTCTTGTACAAATACCAGACACCCACTCTATACTGTTTGGAGAGCTGAAGGATCCTCTTAATGTCCCCACTGATCCTGGGAGGGGAAATCCCTGTCAATAAGGTAGTTGCTAGATGAACAAACTGATCAATGAACTCATTATATGAGTAAGGGGAATCAAAGGATCTATGGAAGATGGAAGTCCAAAAGATAATAGACCTTGGGTTACCCTTGGTATCAAGTTTCATGACAGAGAATGGGAACTTATCTGACTAATAATAGAGCATGAGGTGATATATGAAGGTGGTATATTTGAAAACCCTTTCATTCTCCAGTCTCATGAACTGGTCATGAATTTTATCAGCAATAAATGAGGCATAATCATACTTGACAGCAGGGGGTTGTCCAGGGGTAAAAATAGACATCAACATTAAGGTCAACTCATCTACAAATTCACTGGTGTTGAATCCCATAACTGCATATATCATATCAACTATAATTTCACCCATATCTATGAAGAAAACTGACCCATAAGGTGGGGAATCTATGGTCTAACAATGCTTTAGTATGAAATTTTAGCAGAGGCGATTAAGTTCAGATTGGGACATTTTGGTCGCTTTCTCAAGTAAATTTTCGATGGAAATAGAAGTGAGGGCTTGACCTGCGTGAAATTGGAACATTTCATTGATTGATTCAGCGGTTATTAGGAAGAGAACTGTTTAGCTGGGAAACATGACTTCTCTGCGGTTGGGGTCATAATTGGCATGGCACTGATGGATAATGTCTGGAAAAACATGCACAGTGGGGAGGAAGTACATTGGGAGGTTGGATTCCCACAGTCCCATAACATCATATCCATTTAAGTAATTGTCCCTACATTGACAAAAGACTTTGAGGTGGTTTTTATTAGTGGTTAAGTCTTTTATTTGGAAGTCCTTATTTGCCAGAGGCAAATAGTTTAAGTCGCGGTGAGGAGCATTAATGGGTGCAACATTCAGAGCTACCGGGGTTTCCATTTCTGGTTCTTGTGGATTCAGAAAGGAAACTGTGGTTTTCTTTTTGGAATGGGCAAAACAGAGGGTATGGGGGAATTAAATGATGAAAATAATAACAGAACTATGGTGAATTTGGGCCCTTTTAGTCAATTTACAGTGGAAAACAAGTATTTGCAGGGTTTTTGTCGGGAATTTGATAAATACCTGCTTTTGGGGGACGAGCAATGAAATGCAGGTACTAGGTGTGGCTGGAGTGTTCTGGGAGGCATCGGCTGCAAGGTTTGGAGCAAGTTGGCGACTGAAAGCTCGAGTTAGTTGACCTCGACGTTCGTTTGCATGGGCAGAAAAGTTTACAGAATAAAACAATGAAAATGACTTGTTTTGTTTTATCTACAAAGTCAAGAGTTGGTGGGTTTTGGGATTTGGGCGAGTGACGACAGCAAGGAACGATTGGATGTTTTGTCGTTTTTTCTTAAGGCGATAAGTGGTTTATACCGCACCACTTATGGGGAGGGGCGGTATTTAGCCTTGGGCCAGCGATTCCATAGAAAGCTTGACACGTGGCAAGGCTATTGTATATGAAACCGCTTTGTGATCGCACGCTAACGTGTGGTCACAAAGGGTCGCGCGATATGTTTTATGGCCGTCGGATGTGGAAGATGTGATCAGACGGTTATCGGGAATGAAGAGTGACAGAGGTTTAATAGAGGCAGACCTGATATAATTAAAGATTATATAATCATATCGGGAGCATCGAGATTGGCTGGTGACGTTGTTAATTAACCATGAGGGTTAATTAATCCCGTATTAATGTAGCGGGGGGTCAGGGTTTTTAATGCGTTACTAATTAACTCATTAATCCCTTTTTAAAACATATTATGGTTATATTTTAACCGGGGGTGCGATATATAATATTTCGGGATTATTACATAGTTACAATAATACGGTAGCGGGTAAACTTTAAAAGGGATTTAAATATTAATACATGTTAGTAGTTAATATGAATTGAAGTGAAAAAGCGCTAAGTATAAAACATTTGAGGTGTGTATTTAAACTTAGGTTAAAGAGGGTTTTTGTGGAAATGTTTTAATTTTCCTAGGTAAAATAGAATTTTACTTAAGAAAAACTTATCAAGGGAATGAATGATTTTTATGAAAAGGTATAATGATTAATAAATAGTTTTAAGTATTTAGGCTTTATAAATTATTGGGCCGAAGGTCCGATCCCTCCAGAAGTCAGAGAAATGCTCTAAGCCCCTTTAATTTAATAAATACCTTGGTACTTAGCGAAAATTAATAAAGATTTAAAGGAAATGAGTAAGGGGGTTAATTATTCTAACTTTGCTTGCTTGATATGTCTTTCATGTACTGCATGTTTTTGCCTCATGATGAAAATAAAATATTTGCACATTTGAACATCATCATTCACCACATGTTATTCTGCAATCATCATCTACCTACTCTACCTACTTTAACCTAGCATTTTTACTTCTTTATTAGGGTGCACTTAGAGTGGCAAACCCTTATCAAACTTTTCTTTTCTTTTACATGGCAATGCCTATCTAAGTCTACACTTATTACATCCAAGGGCTCAGATTAAACTATTGAGCTCATTTTTCACTCTACCTGTCTACTTATCTACCAAGATTACACTGTTTAGTCAGATATTTACTCTCTATTTCTACAACATAAAATTGAAAGATAAACTAGCCAAGTTTAAACTATTTGGCTACTCATGAATTGTGGCATAAGTGAAAAACTGCACACAATTATTTATTACACAAAAGTGAAAAGGTAGTGGCATTTAGACTTGCACACTTTCCTAGTCTTTTTTTTTGTTGGGGTTCATTTTCTTTCATTTTTTTGACCTTCTTTTTATTCTTTTTACCCTTTGATTTTTCTTTTAGGGTATACCTTCTTTACATTTTTTAAATTTTTTTATTTTTGGAAAATATAAAAAACCTTTGCAACAAGTAAAGGTATGAACATATTACATAACTCATCAAGTCAATCATGATATATGACACCTATTGATATAGGGGCATAACAGGACCAACGGTATTCTGACCTGCGATTGCAATATGTGAACGACCCTCCCAAGTGCCATATTTTGTGTCATATCGTATGAAAGTTTTGCATCCAGTCAATCGGTGAGGGCTATGAAATGAGGTAAAAAGGCTCTCCCTCCTGCATTGTGATTGCGATATCCTAGGTGGGCTCAATCCCACAGATTGGCGATTGCAAGTGTCAAGGGGAGATAACAAAGGAAAAGTGTTATAAATCGTTGGTATGCGTTATTCCATGTAACAAAGGAAAAATACCACCTGAGAGGAGTCTAAAGGCCCTAGCGCCTGAGGACTAAACCCCTGGTCATAGCCCTTGGTCACATGAAGCAAAAAGGGGCTGGAGTAGATCTGAAGGCCCCATCTTGTAAAGGCTTTTAATGGAAAATCCAAAATACGAGAACTCCACGACTAAGTAGTGCAGAACTTTAAGGCGAGGTGGGTTGGCAGCTATGGCATTTAATAAATGAGATGGAGCATTCAAACTCGACATGGAGAGACCCAAATAGGCCCCTTGTGACACGAAATCTAGGTCAACGCTGACAGAAATAAACAAGGACTTAGTAGCTCGGAAGGACTTGATTATCCAGCATGGTGCCCCCATACAGAGGGAAGACGAAGTACCACCCAGGGTTCCTCTGCTTCAGTGATGCAGCATGAAACTGATAGTGCACACTCCCAACTTTAAAAGATGAATGGTTCAAGCAGTAAAAGCAGAAGCGACGAGAGTCCGCTGAGTAACACAGGAGGCCAAACTGTGAGCAAAATCCAACTTGAAGCAAAAGCGATCACAGGGATGGGCATGAAGATATTTTGTTAACATGCTTATCTAATTTTCGACTGATTTGTTATCCTATAATGGGTCGTCCTTTTATATGGCAGTTAATATTTTGTAATGTTTTTGGGCCACAGAGCCATCCCTGGCTGAGTCAGCTAGTCGATATGGCAACTAAGACTCGGTAAAAGATATTTTGTTGTAATGAATGCTCAAACGCTCCCCTCTCTAGATAAATAGGGGGAAGCAACACTTTACAAAGGTTCAGAATTCTTAAGCAAGAACTACATGTATTTTCAGGCTGTATGACTTTAATATACAAAGATTTCAAAATATCAAGGAAATAGTGGTGATTCCCCCTTCAAATACTACAGTATGCTCTCCCTTTGTTAAAATCCATTATGTTCATGTTTCTTCTCTAAATTCATGTAATCATAACTACTAGAAATATTTCAAACTTCCTCACAAATTCATTTGATCGACTTGTTAATGCATGTATCTGTATGGATTATTGAAATTATATCTTTAAAGTTGCGCTCCATGAATCATATCACCTAGTCTCTCTTATGTCCATTATATTCACCTGTAACCCAGATAAGTGTAGAAATTCTTGATGCTTCAAACTCTATGTGTTAAATATAGAATTCTTGATGCTTCAAGTTATATGTGATGAGTTACTCCTCCTTATCCTCTCTCATTGCTCTGTCAAAGCTTATTAAACTGTAGGTCCTTCAACTACTCGGCCTCCACTATTTTATGCATATATTTTTGTGATTTGTATATGTGAAGAATTACCAAAAATTCATGGCTTATTCTTTTAGATGAATGAACCAAACCATTCCATTTATATTATATATGTGATGTCTCTGATTTCTAGATAATCATATGAGACACATGGAATCTAGATGTGCCGAGGCAATAGTTTTGTAAGCAATCTGACACTGTCTCTAGGAGTGACAACATGTTGTCTGAAAAACCCTGGAGGTTTTTGTTTGATTATGTACATGTAAAAGTTTATTATTGATTTGGGTTGTGTTTTTACAGGTAAATCTCTCGAAGGTTTTGATAGCATGTTGGTCACTGCTCAGTTTGATCAGGAGAGATTTGTTGTCCTTGATCTGTTGGATCAAAGAGTGTTGAGGCTTTGTAAGTGAAGCATTCCCTGGGAGGACATTTGGTCAGCACTTTGTGTTGATGTCTAGGTCCCGAAGTTGGAAAGGTGGTGTCGATTATAGAGCTTTGTTTTGGATACACACCTGGATCTCTGGGTTGGTGGTTAGCAAGTAAGCTTGATGGTACCTAGAGAAGTTGAAAACTTGATTCCACCTTAATCCCACTTGGATATATTGCCATGGTCAGGAATTTAGTCCATGGCATTGTTGTGCCTAAACTATTGAGATACCAATGGATAGATTGCCCTGGCCAGGAATCTGTTCCATGGCATTGCAGTGCCTAAAAAATCTTCATGGTTCATATAGTTGAGACCTTCCTTGTACTTGTATATGATGAATACCTCCCTAATTAAGAGGGAGTGTTGGAAAATGTAACTAGTTTTGGTCTTCATTAAATATATTTAAGTCATCATCCAATGTACTTGTCAAAAAAATAAAGAAAATAATAATAATTATTATTATTATTATGACTATTAAAACATGAGTTTCATGCTCGAGTCATCATGTTTTAGGTTAAAGTTCCCATTGAGAACTTCTAGGATTTATTCTGAGTCAATAGAGTCATTGTACTTTAAAAAAAAACCTTCTTGGGCTTTTGAATCATGTAAAAGGGTTTGAGTCAAATATGAATTATGTTGCCTCTACATCAAGTTGGCCTTATGATGATCAAGTCAACCTCAAAGAGGGCTATTCGACCTTAGCAAAAGACTATAAATGAAGCAGTTAGAATTCCATTTAAAGCATTCACAACAAGAAAGTTCAATATCTCTTGAAGTTGGAAAAAGTGCGAAATAGAGGAAGGAAGAAAAGGAAGTGCGAGTTTGGTCTAGGAGAAGAAAGGAAGGAAGATTGAATTTTTGGTGCGATTATCTCTCTCTCTCATGGCTTAGTTTGGAAGATCGGAGTTCTCTTGTTGATGTCATAGCCAATTGTTGCATGTTGTTGCTTCCAGATCAAACTATAGGTTGAAGTTGTTGTTGGGTGTTGTTGCCTCTAGAAGTTGTATTGGGCACAGATAGAAGTTTCTAGGGGTCAGAGTATTCCAATAAAGATCAAAGTCTCCAAGAATTATTAGGTTGAAAAAAAGTGTTTTCATTGTTGTTGTTGCTATCAAGTCAAGTTGGATCATTTACAAGAGAAGAGCAAGGTTGACTTGGTGTGGAGGAAAGTTTGTGTCAAGGTCTAGAGTCTTGGAATATCTCTAGAAAACTATTGAAGGAAGAATTATTGACTGGGCTTTCCCCTAGAGAGGGGTTTTTCCCTGGTTGTGAGCATATATCTGGTGTCCATTGTTTTATGTGATATTGCTTTGGTAATTGCTTGATGAACTAAAAGAAAGATATAAAGAAACTTAATAAGTCAAGAACATCACAAGTAATTATCAAGTTTAAGAAAATATTTCAGCCTTTCTAAATTTCTAACACTTTCAACCTAGTTGCTCGAATAAGTGGCCATGAGATTCTTTTTATTATATTTTTTGTGTTCTTCGGGTTAAGCTCTAGATACAACTTCCAACACTTATCCTTTGTACAATTGGTAATGTTACAGTGGTTGTAGTGGTTGTAGGGATCTTTGCACTAGTTTGTTGTGGTTGTTGTTTATTTATCTTTACCCCTTCAATTCTTGTTCCCCTCTTTAGAAGCATTACGGTGCTCCCTCTACTTCGATCCACTGATTTCTCTTTCTTCTGGCTTATGTTATCTAGGAGTTGTGCTTGTACACAAGTCTCACCCACTAATCTAGGCTTGAACATCATCACTTGCTTCCGCAAATGGCTATGTAGACCCCCCATATACTTGAGGAGTACATATAGGTTCTTTGGGGATATACCCAACATTATGACCATCTTTCTAAATTATGTGGTGTACTCTTGTACACTTTGCCCCTGCATTGGTTTGATGCAATGCCATTGAATCCATTATTCCTCTACAAACTTGATAGAATAAAATTGTGACTTTATGAGAGTTTTAAAGTCCTCCCACTTAATCCATGGAGGATCTCTCTTCAACCTCAAGGTCTCCATGTGGTTTACCCACCAAGTCAGTGCATGGTTCTCTAATTTCAGTCATACAAATGAAATCTTATATTCTTCCTCTATATGTTGACCACTAAAATAATATTTTAATTGTTGCAACCAGTGATTTAGCTTTAGAGCGTTGATCTCACCTTGATATAGCTTGATATCAACTTTCACTTCAATTTTGAATAGGCACTAAATGGTTCTTGGCACTCGAACTAGGTTGATCCTTTTCAAACTCTTTCTTTAGCGCCTATGTTTCTTCACAATCTCTTAATATTCCCTCTAATCGAACCTCTATGTTATAACCCTCATCTTCTCTGAATAGCTCAAGCTTATTAGTTGCGGTCGCCAAAAGATTTGCGTTACGAATTATCTTTGCAACTTATGCTTCTAGTTGAGAAAACCTCTTCTCTGCAGGATAAGAAGGGTTATTCACAGATTCGTCGATCGTGACTAGGGTTTTATGACTTTTGGCTTAGCCAAGCCAGAGCCCCTGCAAATCTCCACAATATACTCAAAGAAGCATGCTTTGATACCAATATGATTTGTAAAATGTTATGAATATTCCAGTCTACAATTCATCACAATAGATCTGATAAAATTATACTTAAAATTCTGAAATCTACACTATGAAGGTTTATTTCTCTTTAGATTTATGGATCTGTTTATTGCATGTGCATGAAAATTATAATTACAAAATTCATAAAATAAAAAATAACGAAATAAAAAATCAAGCCACAATTGACACAAAATATAGCCTATGAAACCCTTACGAAAGAAAACTTAGCTAAAAGGTGAGGCCGCTTTGCTCTCTTTCTTTGAATAGAGAGTGATTACAGGTACCAAAAAGGCTTGTGGCGTGTGGGCTACTACAGTGCACAAATCATGTTTGTGTGCTCTCTCTCTATCCCTCTCAGCTACTCTTATTATCTATGGAACAAACTACCCTAAAAAAGAATTAGAACCCCTTTTCCTTAATGGCCCCATTATAACATAGTCTGATAGCCTATTAGTGGTCAGGTTTGACTCCTTTAAATCTTAACTAGAGTTAAGATATGGACTCTTCTAGAGTCTTCTTCATCGTGATCATGTGGCTAGGCCCTTTTCCATGAATAATGAGGCTAATGTGGCATCCTCTCAAATTATGGTGGTCAAATGAAGAAAGTCAACTTCCAAGTGGCATAACTTTTGCATACAAACTCTGATTGAGGCGATTATTGTGTCGTTGGAAAAGATTTTATGTGTAGAATAGGAAAAAAGGTGTGGCACTAAAGCGCAAAGTTTTACCCCAAAAAAATGTCGTTTGATGCCTCAAAATGCTTCTTGAAGGTTATACACCCCAACCTACTTAACTAGGTTCTACTAGTTAAAATGGTCATGCGAACTAATTCCTCCACTTTTTCCATTCTGAAAGCAACAAGATGGACGACAAGCAATATAATTATCTAATCTAAATCATTCCTATATGCTTCAAAGTTCTTAATGCTAGCATCAGGGCAACCTTGAGTGTCACAAGGAATGTTTTTTGTCTTGATGTTTCACTTTCTTGGTGCCTACACATGGAAACATTTCTTCGCATATTGTTCACTAGTCATTTTCAAAAACATAGTTATAAATTACATTTTGATTATTAAAAAAAATGATTTGAGAGATTATAAGTTCACGTATCACTAAAAGTGCATTCCCTATGGAATTGTTATATGTTTACACATGCTTTTATCAACAATAATGTGATCACACAATTTTTTTAACGATACTTAGTGAATCGGTAACTTTGTAGGACTATTCTAGGGAAGACCCAAGATCAAATCACAATGGCAGTGACTATTCACCTCAATATCAAGATATTCAATAATGTGATCACAATATTGCAATCAATACATCACCCTAATCACTAAAATTCATCAATTATTTGCCCTATATAGGTTGATAATGGGCATACTCACTAGTATGCACTTTAGTAATAAGCATGTTGATGGTTTTATTATAACATTATTTTTCCTACTTTTTTGGTTGTGATAGTCTCTCATGAAGATTACTATCCATTTATGCATTTAATGCGATGTCAATGGTTATCATCATGATACGTTTATGATGGTGGCGTATTATTATGATGCTATTATATTGATGCAACAATGAATTCTTTTTACTCTTGTACCTACAAACAACATGATTCGCATATGTTATAATTGTTATTACATTTTATCAATACTTCCATTTTGATCATTATACTTGTGAAATAATAATTAGTGTGTAAGCAATGACAAAAAAAAAGGACTAGCTTAACACTAAGTGCTCTAACCTATGCATAGCGCTGAAGTTTGATGGAAAATGGTGGTTTGGGAATTAGTCCTATAAGATATTAGCTAAGATTGTTATCCCCATGACCACTTTGGTTGCTTGAACTATAGACTCGGGAAATTCTTCTGGTTAAATTGACAAGCTTGATGGTTGAAGCTACCTAACGATCTGTTGTGCAAATATGGATATGAAGTATAACACTCAAATATGGATTGTGGATCTTCTTCAACAGTGGGGTTGCAAGATTAATTCGATTGAACTATAACCATTCTGACTTAACTCATTCATTATTTAGCATCACCATGTGCTCAAATAATTGGTGGAATAAATTGCATGAATTGTTAAGGGCATGAGTTGAGCCCTTTGTGCTTGAGATGTTAATGGTTTAAAGAGCATGCTTTACTTTGTGTTGAAGATTGCAATCATATTGTTCAAGGTAGCTTGAAATCACGGTGTTAACTTTGCCCTTTTATCTTTAATGCAAGCTCAATCTAAGTGCAAGAAGAGGTTGAACCTCAAGGCCCTTTTGTAACACTATTATGGCATGATGAAGCTCGCCCTTTTGAGCTTGGTGTTGGACTATTCACCATTGAGTTTGCACTCATTTCCATGCATGTTCAAGCTTTGGTTTTAATGGAACTTACATCCAATCCTGCCTACAAAGCTACTAGATATAGTGTTGTGGCCAAGATTGGCGCTAAACATGGAACTCAACCTTGAAGGGTTTGTCTTTGTTTCATTGTTGTAAGGTAATGGTTTGTGATGGTTTTATGGGTGATGATGTTAAGATCCTACATCCAATCCTGCCTACAAAGCTACTAGATATAGTGTTGTGGCCAAGATTGGCGCTTAACATGGAACTCAACCTTGAATGGTTTTTCTTTGTTTCATTGTTGTAGGGTAATGGTTTGTGATGGTTTTATGGGTGATGATGTTAAGATCCTTGATCCTTAAACTAGAATCAGAAACAAGATATCAAAAATGCTTAATACCTTATTTATCAAAGTATCCTTGAGATAGGGAAACAATGTACAATGATCTTTGAGGAGGGCAGGCTCTTCATGAACTATGCTCCAAAACAAACTACTTCAATGCATGCTCCATAAGGAGGACTCATTCCTTATTTATAACTAACTAGAGAAGCCTACTCATAATCACTTGTTAACTACATAGTGGGCCTTATTGAATGAAGCCACATTACATATATTTCATGCTAAATAGTGGGCCTTCCGCGCTAAATAATGGTCCTCATTTCATGCTAGTATTGATGGGTTTTGTTGGGCTCCAAAGGGATAAGATCAATAATGATAGACAAAATTGCTGCTAATAACTAGATTGAAGCACAAATACTAGTACGCATGCAACTTCAGGACGAACACTACATCCATTATCGTGATTATAAAGATGCATGGGTATATTCAATTTGCCAAACTAGTAGTGATATCCCAAGTTTGGCTAAAAGGTGATACCAATAATTTGTTTCACAATCGTAGAGGTGAATTCACACTAATTAGATGAAAGCGAAGAAACTAGGTTAGCTCATAAGAGGATTGAGGAAAACTTAGGCTGCCACCACTTAAATGAGAATAAGCCCAAATGGAAGGATTGGCAAGAGAGAATATTAGCACCAATCCCAACTAGAGGTCTTAACCCGAGGGGAACGAAGGAATGCCGTCCCAAAAATAAAAAGAGGCCCCATGTGCGCATATGGCATATTGTGAGGTCAACACACTCCTCCCACAAATAATCCTTAGCATATTTGGTTAAATGTAAGTGTCAAAATAAGAAAGAAAAAAACATTTAACATTGACAACATATTGCCAGTTTTCCATTGGATAAGGAAATATACAAAATTTACGGATTGGGCAACTCAATTCAGAATAGTCTAATTCTGCAACAAATTCTTTTCTTGTTCATGTAAGCTCTCAAATAGTATCTGAATTGATTGGTCAACACATGTTTCCGTGTATAGTCCTCTTGATTATCCATTTTTGCAAAATTGTAGCTGAAACATTCTTAACATTAAAAGGTTGTTTCAACTTTCGGACTGCCAGATGGGAGGCAAGAAACACAAGCATCATAGTTAGGAGAAACATGGAAAACCTTGGCATTTATTCTTAAAGCTTTAGAACCCGTGGTTAGTGTGGCCCAATCCTCGAATGCAAAATTCTCATAAGCATCCTCCTCAACAGCGGACTGGAATTTCAATGCCTGAATAAATGGAGACTGGTGAGTGGATTCACAGCACATGATATGCTGCACCTTTTCCTATGGTTTACAGTAGTTATTCATCCCATTGAATATGCTTCCCTCAGGGTATGGATGGACAGCATGAAAACAATGAAGAAATGTGTCATTTATGAATGTGGAACAATATATCATTTCTACTTCTGTGCAGGCCAACGAACAACATCCTCTCTGTAAGTATCGAAATGCCAAGCTTGTTCTGCCACCTCATCAAAAAGCTGTTGCCATCCCCAATTTGTAAAACCCAGAAAAATACAGAAGTCATGAGCTTGAACTTTCCCAACCCTTATCATCATAATGATTTTTTCTGTGACCTTCGGATCACCATAATATATACCTGGAAGTACTTCAAGGAAGCCTTCAAGATCAGCAATGCGTGTCAAACTCAGAAAAGGCTTATCTGTAAAAATAATTGGCCCACCAAGGTAGATAGGTGTGGGTCTTAAAAATGGTTCTAGCAGCATATATATTTTAGGCAGATCATCCCATGGAAGAGGCTTGTTTACAATTAAACCCTGAAAGCCCTCATTAAAGTCTGCCTTTATTATTATAATAATGGAATTTTCAAAGGGATATACACCATGGAGATTTTTGGAGGCCACGAGTATTGATCCAACAGTGGGCCTTTGGATTTCCTTTTGCAAACTAAACCTCCTGTTACTCTCCTCTTGAAATTGATTGCTTCCATACTGTTCAGAGATGGGCAGCAAATGCTCAGGACCTGTTCTTTGCATGTGAAGAGGAGCCTCAATTTGTATTGGAATAGAAGACAATGTCCAGGGTGCACATGCATTAAGGCTTCCTCTACTCTGCTGCATCTTGTTCCAAAGAGCACCTACAAATTGGAAAACAAAAGCAAGACAGATTTTCATCAGGCTTGGCTTACTAAAATGTAGAACACATAAGAAAATTGCAAAATCCAATTCCAGCATTTACTTTTAATATAAAAGACACACCATAATATATCCTACCAGTCCAACCGCCACTGTCATAAATGACATATAAGAGGAATATAAGGATGTTTAAAATCTAATCAAACAAGGAAAACAGGGGCAATAGGTACCTAAAGGTGCAATAAATTTTGAGAATAGCATTTCTAAAACTGAATTACTATTTTGTCACAGGCCTTTTTTTGCATATATTGATATATTCTATTGGCAAAGGAAACAGTGCCACAGAGTAGAAATGGATGAAATACCACTTTGGGAACAACCAGTTAACTATTGGCCACCACTGGAATGGTAGAACCAGCAAGCTGCATTGGTTAAAGCTGTTAGGGTGTAATATTTTATGCTAATGTTGCACAAGTCAGTGTGAAAAGTGTCTTAATGTCTTGTATAAAAACATAGTTTGCAGTATGTCATACAGTCATAATCAGTTATGAGAGTTAGCCATTATGGTTAGGCAGATAGGACAGGTATAGTATTTTGTTGATATCCAACTTCAACGTATAAGAGACTTGAGAGAGAACTGTATTAGCATGCAAGATCGTTCTTATAGGTCTAGTCAGAAAGGAGAGTCTCTGAGGCCCATAGGGGCAGCCCATTGTCCAATTTTGTTGTGCTTCCATTTCATTATTCATAATCATTGAGTACAGTTTCTATCATATTCTAGTCTTAGCTTCTCTTTCTTCCATCGTTCTTCAGCTTATCTATGAAGGGTGGATTACATGCAAGCTTCAAAGGTGCCTCTCTGCATCATTAGGGGTACAGAATACCCCAGCAACATTCGGCATTGTTGCAATATCCAGATCTTCAGAATTTTATGTGGAATTTAATTACCATTCTGAGGAAGTTGTTGCATGATGATCAGAAATCAATTATGAGCTTACTGTCAGACCAGGGATGAGTAATTCCATCGATGGCATTCTACTAATGTAAAATCATATTTATATAATGAGGTGACTCTTGGTTTCATCTTCCAAGGGTCCACTGACCTTTTGTATTTCTCCTAAAATTTACAATTTTATCTACAAGGACAAAAATACCAAAGGATTGTTGAATTTTGTAACTATAGTTGGTCTTCGTAATGTTCTTTTGTACTTGTAATTTTGAAATATGAATTACATTTGCAAAAGAAAATTTATTTGAGACCTGTTTTTCATGCTTGCAAGAAAAAAGAAAATATTTATTTTGTATTCAAAAAGAAAAATATTACAAGCCTCATCAAGAGCGGGAAAAATGAAATTTTGAACTTGTATTTGACACAAGTGACCAAGTTGGCCCTCCAAGGATCAAGTCAGCCTGCCCAAAAGACACACCCCTTCGCATGGACGAATCACTATAATACTAAATAGAGCCTAGTCACTCTCCTCCATCACACACTTTAGATCACATATATCTCTGAGGCTTATGCGAAGGTCTGAGGCTTATACAAAAGGTCTGAAGCACACATCTTCTGTGGAATAAATGCGCAAATCTGAGGCACAAGGTCTGTGGTATAGTCCGAACTTTGAGACTGTGACAGTGCGCAAATCTGAGGCACAAGGTCTGTCGTATAGTCCGAACTCTGAGGTTGTGACAGTGCACAAATCTGAGGCATAAAGTGTAATATCCCCCATCACATGAGTTTGCTAGAAGGATAGCCTTCAGCCCAATTTTGTCACTTGGGCAAAAAGGCAAAGGATTGGGATTAATTTTAGCGCTTTTTGGAATTAGGAGACATGGGTAACGTGGGTCCCACGCTCAAGTGGGGGCCACAAGGAGACAATGCGCACCACTAGAGAGGGTGTGCGATTTTTGGAGGCAAAGTGGGGGCCACCAAGGAGAGTGTATGGGGCCAAGCATATTTAAAGACAAGGAGGGGGGCACTCCACCTTATCTTTTGACCATTACACTTCAGAATTTAACCTCTCTTAGAGTTGTTCAGTGCAAGGGTTGGAGTATTGTTGAGCACAAGGGTTTTAGGCGAAATCCAAGCCAGTTTCGGAGAACTTTGAGAATCTCCCTAGCTGGAAATTTGGGGAATCTATTCCAGGGCTTCCACAGGGCGTCATCATCAGTTATTCGAGACAGCAGTGCACACTTCCTGGGTGCAGAGGCAGTACAAACTGGCATTTAGTTTGGTCAACTTCAGTGATTTTCGCAAGTGGGAATTGCAAGAGTTGTTTCTACCAGTTGGGGCCAGAATTTTGGTGGCAATTCGCAGGGGTATTTTGGGGCCATCTTTGAGGGTTGAATTCATCTATTTTTGGCAATGTGTGGGCCTCTCTGGGCAACGCTTGCACAGGCATAGGAGTTGAATAGATCAAAGGCTTATGGGGCTGAAGAATTTGGGCGTTCTGGAGGTAGCCTTTTGATTGGCTAGGGAATTCTTCAGTTGGGGGTAGAGGATTGTTTCAATAGAGAATTTATACAGCAGTATGCACTAGTTGGCCAGTTGGGCCATTCACACCACTTGGAGGGCTTCCTCACTGCTTGAAGTCAAGCAAAACCATTTCCAGATTTTTGTGGGTTTTTGGAGAGGAGTTGGTGGGTGAAATTGCAGGCTGATCCAGGCAGTATTCAGGTAGGAAATCATCATTTTAGTTGGCATCGAGCAATTGTTTGCTCATTGGGCCAACAACGTCACTATATTGGATCTTCTATCACTTGGGTTAGCAGTATATTTCTGGGTTTTTCTTAGCTTCCTTGGCAAGCCCGGGTTCTATTGTTTCATCTCACTTTATGTACCCAAACCCATATTATTAATATAATGGCTCAGATTATTTTGCTGGTGTCACTTGTATATTAATTTGTGGTTGTGTTATTCATTTATTTTGTTGTTCCAAGTTATTGTTTTGGTATGCACTGTTAATCTTTCCACTAGGAATATTACAGTGGTATCAGAGCATGTTCTTAGCCAGTTGTGGGAAAAGGAGCTAGTGATGCCACCGTGTTTTGGTGGTGTGGTATTTCACAGAGGCAAGGGTCGAGGCAAAAGAAAACAAGGTAGAGGTTGGGGCCCTGACCCTTTTTCCGACGCTGAGGTAGAACACACAAGGGAGCGTGATAACTGGGACAGAGAACCCATGGAGAATGTGGACAAACCTGAACAAGGGGAAAAGGAACTGACATTGATAGAGTTGGCAAGGCAATAAAAGCTCATGATGGACATGCTGGCATAGTTGGCGTAGTTGACTAGTGTTCATTTATAGAAACAGGGGAAGCAAGATAACAATGGGGAAGGTGGATCCTGATCTGGAGAGGGGAGCCACATGCATGCGCGCACTAACCATCAAGACATCCCACACATAACTGGCCATTCCATCCAGCCCACTATGCCCTAATTTGTGGACGGACCCTTAGGAGAACCAGATTCAGTTGCAGCCTTCATGGGGTCATTCACAGATGGGATTGATGAGTATGATGCCTTGGACCCAAGGATTAAGATGCCATTACTTTTGGGGAGTTTTGCCACTTGAAGGAGAAACACAGAGTTGTAGCTAGAACATCATTTAGGGGAGGTTGGCAAAACTAGGACTTGCAGAGGACAGTGGGGAAGATAACACTTCCCAGCTTTAATGGATCAGCCAGGAGTTTTGCTAGAGCGTGGGTGCAGAAGTTGGACACTTATTCCAGCTAAACCCCATGAGGGAGATAGATGATTTCAAGTTTTCCACCTTGCATCTAGATGGAGACGCACAAGAATGGTGGCATCATGGGTTCATCACTCTAGGTCGTGTTGCCATTACTTCCTACACAGAGCTCATGAGGAGGCTCATAAAGAGATTTGACAGGTAGGACCTAGAGTTGCATTTCAAGGAGTTGGCGCAGCTGAGGCAAACAGGTAGCACAAAGGCATATATTGCAAAGTTCTAGAGGCTAGCTATGATGGTATCTGATATCTCTAAGGCAAGATTGATCATGTTGTTCGTTGAGGGGCTAACACACCCATTGTGTGGGTAAGTGAGGACCTATAAGCCCATTACTTTGTAGGATGCGATCACCAAGGCTAGGGACATGTTGGATGCAGTCCCTAAGACCAGATTACTGCCCAGGCCTACCTTTCCTTAGAAGGGTAAGGACACCAGACCTCCTCAAAAGTAGTGGACGGGATGTGGGCAGATGGATGATGAGACCA
The DNA here is from genome assembly GCA_000404065.3 of Pinus taeda. Lineage (NCBI taxonomy): Eukaryota > Viridiplantae > Streptophyta > Pinopsida > Pinales > Pinaceae > Pinus > Pinus taeda. The sequence continues at coordinate 259,611 of APFE030850786.1, read as the reverse complement.
AGAGGGACCTCGGAAGGAGGTTACTATGTTTCACATGTTAGGAGCCATGGGCTCCTGGGCACAAGTGTTCTAAGGGCAAGGCCCACTATATTGAGGTGTTTTCCGACAGCGACCCTGAGGAGGGTGAGTAGGAGCAAATACAAGGAGAGGAGCACCGTGATGTAGGGGAGGAGTCGCATTAATAGGGTGCTAAAGGGAGCATCATTGCTTCGCATACATGGGTCTCGAGATATCATACATTATGGATCAGGGGCACTATTCAGGGTCAGAGAGTTGACTTTTTTGGTCGATGGTGGGGCCACCCACAACTTTATAGATGCACAGCTGGTAGACTGGAGGGGGTTGGAGATGCAGAATATTGAGGGCTTTTAAGTTCTGATACCCAAGAACCAGACTATGGAGTGCACCAAGATGATCCCCAAGATGAAGTTGACATTGAGGAACTACACAGTCACTGATGAACATGCCAAACACCAATGTGGTGTTGCGTGTTCAGTGGCTATACTTTATAAGGCGCTACACTACAGACTACAGGGGGATGGAGTTCATACAGCTATATTGGAAGAAGGTGGTGTTGAGGGGCATGCTTTCCTACCCACCTCTATTCGTGACAACAAACAAGATGGAGTTAGATCTTGGAAAGGGAGACATAGCATGGGCAGTGGAGTGCAGGATTTCAAAGACAGGGACAAGGGCTCAGACACGACAGCATCATTCGGAGATTGTAGCAGTCTTATAGAGACATCAGGCAATATTTAGAGAGATTCCTCCAATCCGTCCCCTAGACAAAGGGTTTGAACATACTATTGCACTGGAGGAGGGGATTCAAGTGGTCATCACCACCCACTATAGACATCCCAAGGCATACCAGGATGAGATAGAGAGGGTTATTCGGGAGTTGTTAGCCTTGGGCCACATTAGGCCAAGTTCTAGTCCTTATGTTTCTTTTGTGGTGTTGGTGAAGAAGAAGGATGGGACACTCTGCATGTGCGTTGATCACTGAGCCCTCTGTTGAGAAATCTAAGGGCCTGAGAAGTTAATGATTTCTCTATCTTAATAACTGCTTGTGAAGTAATTTCATTCTTTAGACAATTCAAACAAGATCTTTAATATGTTAGTGATCATTAACTTCATCAACCAACTACCATGTATAATACATAAAAGAACAATAACACAAGATATAGGCAACAGCTAGGGCAAAACCTCTCCAAACCTGAGAGGAAAATCGACGCTAATTCTTCTTATACTTTCTTCACTTTGACGAAAATTCCAAGACTAATACAAAGACCCTTTGACCAAGTGACTCCAAGATCAAGGCTAGAATCTTCTCTTACTATTGTCCTCTGATTTGCTGCAACATGGATCAAATCTGCTACCAAGAATGGATGATCTGACTTCCTTCTTCCTTCCTCTTCTTCCTCCAAGCTTCCGTTGCTCAAGATGGTCCACTAGCCTAGTGGATCTCCTCAACGCTTGCCTTGAAACAATGTGATCTGCTAGACTGCTCAGAAACCCTAGCTGCAGTCCTAAAAATGTCACTTTCTTCTCAAGTGGGAGTGAGCTATTTGCTCTTGTAGCCTTCCTCTTGCCTTGCTATTATTGGAGCTTCCTTCTAGTCAAATATCCAAACTCTTTAGGCCTAGAATTAATCCCTATCATTAAGATAACCTAGGACTGTAACACAACCCTAACCGTGATCGTTTCCTTCGCATATGTGATAGGGTTATGGCTCTTCTAGCCCTCCAAACAATTCGTTCTTGATGTCTCTGCTCTCCAAGCAAATTTGTCCTCCAAACAGACCCAAAATTGAACTCTTTCCTTGATGGTGAGAGCGCATATAGTGATGCCCTAGCCAAGCACAGAATTCCTGCAGTTATAGACAGTAGAATAAACCTTCTACTTATGGTCCTGCGGCTCCTTGAGATGACCCCTTCTTCGCACCTTTTGACAGACTTCTTCGCATAGGAGAGAGACCCAATTCGAGTGTTGTGATTGTATATATCTGAATAGATGCAGAGAGGCCTATATGTATAGTGTAAGAGGTTTGTTCATTAAGCCGACATGCCATACCTTTAAGCCGACTTGAACATGATATAAAGCTAACATGAACACTCATATATAAATATATATTTATGCCGAAAATGCTTTACTTCTTTTATATTTGTTTGGAGGAGTCAATCGTTAGCCTTTTGTTCTTGACCTTGAAGGAGTCTTGCCATATGATTTTGCTCTTGATTTTGTCACTCCCCCAAGCGCCGATTGCAATGTATGTTGCAGACCCGATGCAACATTGTGTTTTGTTTTAACATCATATCGCATCCGCAGGTGAAACGGCCATCAACCATCGGGAAGCTGCAACTGCCGATTGTGATATATGTAGCGGACCCGATACAAGGATAAGTGCAGTTGTAATGTTTTTTTAAGTCCGCCCTTTAGTGTTTCGGCCAGTTTTCCTCATATATTCTTGTGTATTTGAATATTTGCATTGCACAGAGTTTGAAGGCAAAAATGCATTAAGAAACGCTCTCGATAGTTCAGGAGGCCTGAACGATGCCGATTGTGATTGCACTGGTGACGTGGCAGGCAGGGGTTGTCTTGATTGGTACAGTCTCTCCATTACACTGAGTCCTGTGTATGTCTATGATTAGTGAAAAAGGAGCGTTGTTACAGTTTTAACATGGAACATGTTCTCTCTGTGTATTATTCAGTCCTCGCCATTGAATCAACGTGTCCCAGGAGTGTTGGTGAGCACGAAGACACTGAGGAAGCCGAAAAGTTGGGAAGCCGAAAGACAAGCCAGTGCAGAGGAAACCAAAGCGCCAAAGATGACAAGCCAGCGCAAAGGAAGCTAAAGCGAGCATTGAGGAAGCCAAAGGGGCAGCGGTTAGAGGAAACCGATGGTCAAAGGCATCAGGAAGATACAAAAACAGAGAACAAGCAGTGTCGAACGTTGTTGAAACAATTGGAGGAAACAGAGGCAGCTAGAGGGTCTAGCAGAATAGAAAAGGGCCGAAGGACCGAAGGACCGACAGGACAGGAGGCATTCGAAGGGGAGAAGTAGTCAACAGAGAAGTACTCATGCTGAAGCATTTACTGTGGTAGTAAGGACAGATGCTTGAACAGAAAGCTAGTTCTTATGCAAAGCTCAGTGCAGCTAATAGTCGACTCACTAAATCTGTGTGGAGACATTATCAGAGGTCATGAAGGCAATTGGAGACTCTGTGTGGACAGTATGAAAAGTGGTAAAGACTCCTCCATAAGAACACTGGTTGTCATTGATCGTGTAGCATGGGGACTACAGTGAAGCTATAAACAAACAGAACTCAGTAAAGAAGAGTTCTGAGAGCAGATCATTACTATCAGACATGCCTTGACAAAATTGGGTTGGACCCCTTGGGGTTGGTGCCTCAGAAGTAAGAAGGATTGGAGTCCTTGGGGTTGATGCCTCAGAAGTGGAAAGGATTGGTGTCCTTGGGACTGGTGTCTTAGGAACTGGAAGGATTGAAGTCCTTGGAAGTTGGTACTCCTAAGTCCAAGATTGTTGCCTTGGTGAAACAGAGTTAGAGCTCTGGAAGTTGGAGCCTCACAAAAGTCCAAGTTGGTGCTTGGCAACTGATTGCAACCATTTATATATTGTATCTATTTTATTGCAAAGATTATATTAATAAAAGTATTGTTACTTGTTGTTCATCTTGTGTTCTGAATATAAATGTTTTAACTGGTAAAATAATAGTTGAAAAAAAAAATACTAATTCACCCCCCCGCTTAGTATTTCCAACAATTGGTATCAGAGCTAGTACCTTCATTCAAATCCTAACAGCTTGAAGGTTGATCTTTAGAACAGAAATGGCGAAGTCAAGGAAGAAAGTCTCCAATCCTCCTAAGGATGTGTCTCCCTCTACTACTAAAATAGAAGACAATCAATTTGAGGAGGCTCCATGGTTCAATGGGAACTTTAATATATGGGAAGCAAGAATGTTCTTACAGACTCAAGGCATTGAAATCTAGGAATCAGTGATTGTTGATAGCAGGTTGGATGAAGAATCCAAGGAGTACAATGCAAAAGCAATAAAGGCAATCTTGAATGGGCTACTTGATTCTATAAAGAACAATCTAGGAAAATATTCATCAACAAAGGGTATATGGGACAAACTTCATGACCTTCACTCAAAAGGAGCATTGACCATGACCATCAGTCAAGAAGATGATGGAAATCAAGAAAGAAATCCATAACCCATCATAGAAGCTGAAAATGAGAATGATGGCATCATGGCTAAAGTAGACCTAAAATATGAAGAGAATGAAAAAGATTTTGTAGATCTCCTTGCTCAACTTATGGCCGCCATGGAAGAGATTAAAAATTTGAAAAAGGAAAATGAGGAGCTTAAGAAGATAGCACTAGCTGGTGACCAAGATCAAACAAGGGAGAAAGTTGACCTTGTCAAGCTTCAAGTACAAGAAAGGGATGAAGAGCTTGCTAAGCTTAAGAAGGAATTTCATCAAAGCAAAAGAAAGCATCATGAAGAAGTCATATCTATGACAAATCAATTGGATAAAGTAAAGAAACGGGAAAATACCTTGTCAAGTCAACTTGAACAAAGGCACAAGAGATTGAACAAACTTAAAGAATAGATTGGTCAGTACAAGGTAGAGGTCTTCTCTCTCAAATCTCAACTACAGGAAGCAAGGAAACAAGCGCAAAGAGCTGAAAAGACCATGGAAGCATTGGAAGTCATAGGAGGACAGGTTGATGAAGCAGAAAAGGAAAGAAACACCATGATCTGTCAACTAAAAGCAAAGGATGAAGAAATCTTCAAAATAAAATCTAACATCAAGCTTCTCAAGGTTGAAACATGTAAAGCTACAAGGATCAAGGAAGACATGGAGAGCAGTCAAGCAAAGAATGAAGAAATCTTCAAAATGAAGTCAGATATCATCTCCCTTAAAATAGAAGCAGATGAAGCTACTCGTATCAAGGAAGAAACTGAGAAACAACTTGCTAAGAAGAATAATGAGTGTGAAAGATTGGAAGAAGAGATTGTCTTCCTCAGAAAAAGGGTTGAAAGGATGAAATAAATCTTGAAGAGCTCTCAAGCCTTGGATGACATGCTCAGCTATCACAGATGTCCATTTGATAAATCAGGTCTCGGGTATGCAGGTGAATCCTCAAACAAGAATGAAAATGCTTCAAACAAAAGGGATGTGAAGAAGCCAGAAAGAAATGGTGATGCTCCTAGTTCCAGCAAAGGCAAGGAGAAAAATCAAGGCTACAATAGAAGAAATCCTGCTCCAAGAAGAAATGTAGATGATGTCAAAAATGCGAGAGGCAATGTTTATCATCAAAGGATCCCAAGGCAAAAAGGCTTCAGAAGTACATCAAGGAAATCTCCATCTCCCAGGTACCAAAGTTCATTTTTTGGTTATTGTTATTCTTGTACAAACTTTGGTCACATGGCAAAAGATTGTAAAGCATATCATAAAGATAGATGTTATGGTCCTCAACCATCTCATAAAGATAGATATTATGGTCCCCGACAATCTCCAAGGAACAATTTCACAAGAAGAAATCATGAATTCTTATTCATGTACAATGTAGAATGTTTCAAGTGTCATAACATTGGTCATATGGCACATGATTGTAACTTAACTTGGGCTCTTACACAAGCTAGAACCATGCAAAAGAAGAAAGTTACACAAGTATGGAGAAGGAAGCAAATACAATCCGAAAGTCCCTTGAACTCTCCAGCCAACAACATATGTCATTGGCCCGAATTTTGACAATCTAAGCATTTGATGGGAAGACTCTACCAAAAGAAATGATGCATACAGTTAGAGGGAGCCTGTGATTCTTGATCATTATTGCAAAAGCTATTAGTGAAAGGATCCCTATGAAATCCTTGTTGAGCTATATTAATAGTCATTCTTTAATAAAGATCATTTCTTAGGGGTACTCCATTGAAGAACATGATCCTGTACCCATTCTTTGGACTGTTGTTAAAGATGCTTTCCACTTAATCACTAAGTAGTATTTGGAGCAACATAGAAAGTCATCTAATGCTAGAAAGATAGGGCAAATAACTATGGTGCTGGCATTACAGATGCTAAATGTCTTGACTCGGGGATTCAATGTGAGAACAAATAAATTATGGACACTAATAGAGGCAATCTTCAAACAAACAAATACATCTGGAATGGAGTTTGAAGTAAGAGCAGCTGGCAGCATATAACAAAACTGAAGCATTGCAAGAAGATGCAAATCAGCAAAATGAATTTAAAAGACAGTCACAAATTGGATATCTAAATTTGCTAGCGAAATAACTTGCTGAGATATGTACAAGAACACAAGGAAAAGATGGCTCACAGAAAGGAGAATGTCGTGCAGTCAAATATAACTTAAGTTGATACTAGTCACTTAGAAAATACAGCAACAGTGAGGCACAACATCTCACCATTTCATCCAAATGCAATGATGTTGAATACTGGATGGCAGTGACTTAAGGAGAAGCACAAAAACACAAAGGAACTCGGATCTGAAGAAATATTGCAAGAAAGAAAATTTCAGTGGCATTTTCTCTTGATTCGAACTATGAAGGCCTCTCAATTCTGACTATGGAGATAACAACATGGATTGAAGCATACAAACCTGAACTTGGACACTTGGTGTATGGCTATTTGCAATCTGATTGAAAGCATTGAAGTAGAGTATCTTTAAGCATTGTTGAAGCCATGATAAAGTAGTTCTAAGACATGAAGAGGGAATAATGTGCTAATTGATGATAAATCATCAATCCTTCTATCTTGAGTAAAAAGAAGAGCACTATGACAGGGAGAGTCCTAGACCCATGGAGACCTACTATTTATGAAGAACAAAAACAGATTGATAGGGGGAGTCCCAGAGCACTCCTTTGCCGTTGATGTCAAAGGGGGAGAGAAGAAGAATATTGCCATCAATAACAAAGAGGGAGATTGTTGACCTAGGTTGTCATTGATGTCAATATGGCAATATTCTAGATACTAGATGATGATATGAAGCCAAGGGGAAGCAGAGCATATCCATGAAGAGACAGGGGCAAGGCCATCAAGATAGCCAAGCCATAAGCAAGACTCTGTTAACGGAGAAGTTAACAAAGGAGGCATATCAAAGCTATTGCAGAATATCAGAGCAAGAAAGGCATATCGGAAAAGGCAAAAGCCATCAAGATATGAAGGTATCAGAGGAGGTCTTTGAAAGACATTGCCAAGCCAGAGGAGCCACAATCAGAGCTACAAGAGGAGCCATATATATATGTCATATATATATGCCAAAGAAGAACATATCAGAGGAGCAAATAGAGCAAACAGAGGAGCAAACGAAGCAAACAAAGCTATCGGAGGAAGCAAAGAGCAAAACTGAGCTCTTGGAGAGCTATCAGAGGAGCAAAGAGCAAAACAGAGCTATCAAAGAGCATATCGGAGGAGCAAATCAGAGCTATCAGAACTATCGGAGCTGCCAGAGCCATATCGGGAGTAATATATGCCAAAGAGTCTTATCGGGAATAATGTATGCCAACCAAAGAAGAGCGGAATACATATATGCGGAAGAGTTAAAGGAGTGGAGCATAAAGAAGAGCGGAAGAGTTAAAAGGAGCGGAGCCGTATATAATATATATGCGGAATACACTATGGGGAGCTATCAGGAACAATATAGTGTATATGCATGCAAATACACTATCGGAGGCGCAAACACATATATATAGGCTATATACACTATCAGAGGCAAAAACATGTGCATATAGAGGAATACACTATCAGAGCAGAGAAATATGTAGAGATCGGCGATATTGTAATCTGCGATTCAGTTATGTGCCACTACCCAAAACCCCCAATTGCGATATATATGTGCGGACCCGAAGACATATATGTCCAGGTGTATAAACAAGTGAAGTCCGAGTAAGTGCTTCAAAGCGGGTTTTAAGTGTATTTCTTATATGCGGGCCTTTAAGTCTTGCCACGTTAAAACATGCAAATTTGCAATATATATATATAAATATCATATAACTGCGATATGCGCATACCCGCTACAACATTATGCAATGGTTTAATGATATATCGCATCCGCCCATCGCAATGATACACAAAGGGTTGTCACTCCCCCAAGCGCCGATTGCGATGTACGTTGCAGACCCAATGCAATATTGCGTTTTGTTTTAATATCATATCGCATCCGCAAGTGAATCTGCCATCGGCCATCGGCAAGCTGCGACTGCCGATTGCGATATATGTAGCGGACCCGATACAGAAATAGATGCGGGTGTAATGTTTTTTGAAATCTGCCCTTTAGCGTTTCGGCCAATTTTTCTCATATATTCTTGTGTATTTGAATATTTGCATTGCGCGGGGTTTGAAGGCAAAAATGCATTAAGAAATGCTCATGATAGTTCAGGAGGCCTAAACGATGCCGATTGCAATTGCGATGGTGACGTGGCACTCAAGGGTCGTCCTAATTGGTATAGTATCTTCATTAAACTGTAAAGTCCTATGTATGTCTATGATTGGTGAAAAAGGAGCATTGTTACAATTTTAACACGGAACGTGTTCTCTCTATGTATTATTCAGTCCTCGTCGTTGAATTAACGTGTCCCAGGAGTGTTGGTGAGCATGAAGAGACTGAGAAAGCAGAAAAGCCGAGAAGTCGAAGGACAAGCCAGCGCAGAGGAAACCAAAGCGCCGAAGAAGACAAGCCAGCGCAGAGGAAGTTGAAGCAAGCATTGAGGAAGCCGAAGAGGCAGTGGAAAGAAGAAACCGACTGTCAGAGGCATCAAGAAGATACAAAAAACAAAGAATAAGCAGTGTCGAATGTTGTTGAAATAGTTGGAGGAAACAGGGGCAGCTGGAGGGTCTAGCAGAACAGAAAAGGGTCGAAGGACCAACAGGACAGGAGGCATTCGAAGGGGAGAAGTAGTCAACAAAGAAGCACTCATACTGAAGCATTTATTGTGGCAGTAAGGACAGATGCTTGAACAAAAAGTTGGTTCTTATGCAAAGCTTAGTGCAGCTAATAGTGGACTCACTAAAGCTGTGTGGAGACATTATCAAAGGTCATGAAGGCGATTGGAGACTCTGTGTGGATAGTATGAAGAGTGGTAAAGATTCCTCCATATGAACACTGGTTGTCATTGATGGTGTAGCATGGGGACTACAGTGAAGCTATAAATAGACAGAACTCAATAAAGAAGAGTTCTGAGAGCATAACATTACTATCAAACATGCCTTGACAAAATTGGGTTGGAACCCTTGGGGTTGGTGCCTTAGAAGTAAGAAGGATTGGAGTCCTTGGGGTTGATGCCTCAGAAGTAGGAAGGATTGGTGTCCTTGGGACTGGTGTCTCAAGAACTGGAAGGATTGAAGTCCTTGGGAGTTGGTGCTCCTAAGTCCAAGATTGTTGGTTTGGTGAAACAAAGTTGGAGCTCTAGAGGTTGGAGCCTCACAAAAGTCCAAGTTGGTGCTTGGCAACTGATTGAAACCATTTATATATTGTATCTATTTTATTGCAAAGATTATATTAATAAAAGCATTGTTACTTGTTGTTCACCTTGTGTTCTGAATATAAATGTTTTAACTGGTAAAATATTAGTTGAAAAAAGAAATATTGATTCAACCCCCTTCTCAATATTTCCAACAAGGAGGTATGGAACATCATGTAGAGGAAAGTCTGGAAGTCTAGGCAATTTGAGCTTGATGGTGTCAAGCCCTTATGGCTTGAGTTTTGACTTGGCTGCAAAGTATACTGCTCCATCAACATTGTCAGTGAATTCTTCAAAGAAATCTCTCCTGAAAGTCATGTGGCAAGTTGCTCCTGAATCAAGCAACCAATCATCTTTCCATGAAGCAAGTGAAGCATTGAATAAGTCTTCAGTTACTCCATTGTTGCAATGTGCCACACCATAATGAGCAGACTCAGGTGCTTTAGCTTTCCCTTTATTTCTTTCCTGCTCAATTTTGTCCCAAGGCAACTTACAAGTGGAAGCATCATGTCCATTTCTATTGCATTGTATTCAATGAAGATCAGACTTTTATCCTTGGAACTGTTTGCCTGCCCTGCCTCTAAAATTCCTTCTTCCTCTTCCTCTTCAGCCACCTCTTCCTCTAGAAGAATCTTGTGCATGAATCTTCTCTTTTTGTGCAAGGCACACAACTTCTTCAGTAGACTGAGAAGTTGTTTTCTTCCCAAAATCCTTCTCTCTTTCAGCAAACTTTTTCTCAAAGTAGTCAATGGTAATCTCTTTAAGGTTACCACTTGCTTGTAATGACTCAAGATAATGTGAATAGGTGGGATATAGCGTCCTAACGTAAGCTATGAGAGGAATTTATATTTCAACACCAATGGCTTTTATGTTATGCATAATCGATATTACTTCTAATGCTAAGGCAAAAGGGTCATCATTTTTCAACTCAAGACTAAACAACTTGATTATCAATTGAACAACTTCAAGTTCAGAGTGCGAGTCATACAATTCCTTCAACTTCCTTAAGGCTTCACAATCATTTGAAAATGGAGAAATATGGCGACTGACCTCTTCATTTACTGCACTGCAATCAAGGCAGAGGCCTTGTTATTTTTGTTTTCCCAAATGACAAGCACCTTATCTGAAGTGGGCTTTTCAGGTGCATTGTCTCCTCCTTCACAAACCCCTTTCCACAACTCATTGAAAATGAAGGTGTGTTTTATCTTCCGGGACCACTCGAGATAGTTCTCTTTGCCAATGAAAACTGCTCCCATATCATTAAAAAAACTTTCTTCACAACTTTATTCTGTGACTCCTATTTAAGTAACAAGTTAATTTAATATGTGAATGGCATACCTTCACTCTTTATTATGCAAATATGACTTATATAATGGTTCCTTCCCTACCATATAACCATTCCATACTATATATCCATTAAAAGAAAGAGATCAACCATAAATGCATCACATTACATATATAAAAAATCGTGAATTTTTAAGTCTGCCAATAATATCGACCGATTTTTATAGAGTTTTTTTTTCGAAAAAATCGTTGAAAAACTCGTGATTCGAGCAGCGAAAATCGTGGCCCTCCGGGACAGCGCATTTTATAAGCGATTTCATTAGTTTTATTTCTCATTTTTACCAGATAGCGGACTTGTTTGAGAGCTAAGGAGGAGAGGAAGGCGACTACTAAGGAAGAGGAGGAGAAAAACGGGAGATTTTAACATCCCAAGCAAGAGAAATTCGTGTTTAGACAAAAATTTCTTCGGCAAACCGTGGTTTCCAGGTATGGGCATCAAATTTGGCCATTTTTTTTTTGTTTTTTCTTGTTTTTGCTTGGGTTTCTATAATCCATTGATTATCAATGATTTTTGAGTGGATTTGATTATGTTTTTTTTTTCATTTTTGTTGCATAGAGTGGAGAGAGTTCATTTTAGTCAAAAATGCAAAAACTTGACTTTTAGATTTATTAGTTTAATTTCTTCTTGTGCTCTATTTCTTTGCATCATTTTTGTTTGGGTTTGAATGTGCATTTTTCTATTATTGCTGCATTGAATTGAGGTTTTTTTTTTTTTGTCAAAAATTCAATGTGTTGTGTCATGTATGTAATTTTTTTTTATTTCTTTAATTTATTGTGCCATAGGTTCAACTTCAAACTTCATCTTACATTAAAACTCAAGAGTTCAACCAAGTTACAAACATGCCAAGGAAATTAGACCCTCTGTGGGAATCTGGTGAACCTGATGGAGGGTTTGATAGATCAAACTTGTCTTACAAGTTGTGTGGGCATCATATGACAAGGGGGGTTTGTAGATTGAAGTATCACCATGGAAAATTTTAGGGGCGAATGTTCGCCCTTAGGCGAAATTAAGGGGTTTTAAATTTTTAGTGGGTGAATATTTTGTATCATAGTACATTTTTACAAATCGCCTCAAATAGCCCACCTTATTTTAAGGGAGAGGGTAAAAAAAATAAATTTAGCCCTTGAAATTAGGAGTTACATCCTTCCATTCACCCTAATTTTCAAGAATAGGTTTTATTTAAATGAATCCTATGGGCCAAATACCATATTTATAGAAGAGGCATGGTAAATTAATAAAAATATAAATAAATGAGAGGTATGGTAAATAAATAAAACATTTTTTATATTTACTCCAAAAGTCACCTTATATACATGCGAGGGTGTAAACAAATAAAAATATAAATAAAGTGAAGGTATGGTAAATAAATAAAACATCTTTTTATACTTACTCAAAAGGTATGGTAAATAAATAAAAATATATATATATACTAGATGTATGGTAAATAAATAAAACCTCTTTTACATTTAGTCCATAACCCTCTTTCTATTTATGAAAGCTCAATAAAGAGGTTTTATTTAAGTGAATCCTATGGGCCAAATACCATATTTATAAAAGAGGTATGGTAAATTAATAAAAATATAAATAAACAAGAGGTATGGTAAACAAATAAAACATTTTTTTTATATTTACTCCATAAGTCACCTTATATTTACGGACACTCAAAAAATACATTATATTTAGGTGAAACCTATGGGCAAAATACCATGGGCTAGATTATTATTAATACCATGCAAAAAATCATTATTAACCCTAATATTAGTATTAATAAAAATAAAAATGTCACATGGTATTGACCCATGGTATTCACATGGAATGTAGCCTATTTAAATGGGGGAATTAAACCGGCATAGATCCATCTTTACTCTGGATCTACTAAGCCTCAAGAGGGATCAAATATCGTGATATGCAAACTAGCATAGAGTAAAAAAATATTTGATCCCTCTTGGGGCTTAGTAGATCAAGAGTAAAAATGGATCTTGTAACTTAATGTATGTTAAGCATTTTAACTTGGTTAAAATAAAAATCAATTATTAATTTTATTAATTTTTATAAATTACTAATAGTAATTTTTTATCTCAAGGTTTATGATAACCCATGGTATTCATGTGAGCATAGACTATTTAAAGGGGAAATTCTATCATCTTAGATCCATCTTAATTCTGGGTCTACCAAGTGCTCAGAGGGATAAATAGATTTCATCCCCCTAAGAGTGGTAGATGTGGAGTTAAGATGGATATAGGTTGGTTTTTATGATAATGAAGATATTAAATAGACTTAGGAAATTATATTGTAAAAACATCTTAAAGTGAATGGTTAAAGCTACATTTAGTCACTTCACAAAATTTAGTAAAAAATACCAATATCTCCATTAATATTGGTTTTTAACTTTTTTTTATTTAACAAAAAAAATTCAAAACAATTAAACCTTATCCGCATCACCCTCACAGAATATTTCTCACCATTTTTCAAACATTCTCAATATGATATCTTCATGAAAAAGTTTAGGTACTGATGTTGGATTAATTGTTTGAAAAATAAGCTGGTTTGTACAACCTTTCCTCTTCTGTGCTATTCTTAGTTTGTCCTAATGATCTATAGGGGTTGGAGCCACTGCACCATATTTTCCTAAAGGGTGGAGATTGTTCACCAAAAAGGAAATTTATCTACAAGTTACAACGCTATTAAAAAATGCGAGACATATGAGGGTAGTGAATTATGCTAGTAAGCAATTTAGATTGGGAGAGAAGTAATTAAATTGTATTATTTAATTGAATATTTCCTATTAGAATATTAATATATCTATATTTATATATTCATATATTGATTGGAAGGCTTCTCACGATGGTCACTTCTTTCAATTAGATCCCCTTCAAGCCTTTGGGATACCTAATACTCTTATTATAATATAGTTGGCTTGCTATCTTTGTTGCGTATTGGGGTAAAACAAACTATGTGTTTTTTTTTATTCTCGTGTGGAGTCTATGGAATTAAGAAAGAAAGAAATTTGATAACTTGAAAAAAGTGGTAGCTTGACAAAAGTTGTAGAGAAAAGATTAATCTCTTCTACCTTGACAGAACTCGTGGTCAATATCAACACCCACAAGAACTTTGTTATGGAATATTATCAAAATTACTAGAAGGATATGAAAGAGTGTATTGCAAGAACCTTGACAAACACGGCCACTGAAACTTGGAACATTGTTTGTAGGAAGAGAAAATTATGTTTCTTTTTTCCAAACATGTATGTTAGTATATTACAGTTTAATGAATATGTTTTCTTATTATCATATATGGTTTCATACTTTAACAAAACATTCACAAAGGCTTCACAATGTTTTATTATTTAGTAAAAGATTTGCCAAGATCTTACAAGATTTTATAATTCAGTGAAAGATTCTCCATCACTGTACAAGATAATATAATCTAGTGAGAGATTCGCCAAAAACATTATATATACATATTATATTATTGATAAAATTGCCTCCTATTTTTCCTATGTATCATGGTGATTAGCCCATTGATGCAACTTTGATTATCGCACATGATCTTGGTTGCCTCCATTTTTCTTCGAAATAGGTTCACAAGCAGTTTTCTGAGCCATATGGCCTCACATGAAGTTGTGCTTGCCACCATATATTCTGCCTCAGATGAGCTCCGAGCCACAGACTTCTGTTTCCCAATGCACCTGGAGATCATTCTTGATCCAATGTTGAAACAGTACCCAGAGGTACTTTTCCGATCCACTAAACTTCCTGCCCAATCTGCATCAGTAAATCCACTCAATCTGATATCCTTACTCCATGTGTACAAGAGTCCATAAACCATTGTCCCCTGTAAATACCTGAGAATATGTTTGGCCGTTGCCCAGAGCGCCCTCTTCGATTCCACCATGAACTGACTGAGGGTGTTGACAGTGTAGCAAATGTCTGGCCTGGTATTGACCAAATACATCAGGGACCCTATGAGTTGCTGGTGTAAGATGGGATCAACATCCTTGTCTTCTAATGCATCAATCTTCTTCTAGTTGGTGATCATTAGAGTAGCCGTGGGTCTACAGTTCTCCACCCTGAATCTTTTCAGGATTTCTGTAGCATATTTCCCTTGCCCAAGGAAGATCTCTCGCTTTTGCTGCCAAACTTTCAACTCTAGGAAATAATGCATTCATCCCAAATCCTTCATATCGAATTTTGTGGCTAGATTCTTCTTGCAGTCCCCGATAAGCCTAGATGATCCTGTCAAAAAGAGATCATCCACTTACAATACTAAGATTAGCGGCTCATTCTCTACAACCAGATAGTAGAGATTTGGATCTGTGTCACTCTTAACAAATTCCATCTTTTGTAAGTAGCCATCGATTTGACCATCCCATGCTCTAAGTGCCTATTTCAGCCGATACAAGGCTTCCTTCAACCTGCATACATGAGACTTCTTCTCATGTGTCTCAAAGCCCTCTGGTTGTTCAATGTATACCTCCTCTTCTATCTCCCCGTTTAGTAATGTCGTTTTGATATCCATCTGATGAATCTCCCACCCCATCTGAGCTGCAAGAGCTATCACGGTTCTAATAGATGTATACCTGGCTACCGGGGCAAAGGTCTCTTCATAGTCAATTCCTTCCTTCTAAGCATACCCCTTAGCCACAAACCTGGCTTTAAATTTCTCTACATTGTCGTTTGCAATGTATTTTATCTTGTAGATCCATCTCTAACCTACCACTGATCTGTCTTGAGGCCTTGGCACTACCTCCCAGACATCATTCACCATTATGGAGTTGTACTCCTCTACCATCGCATCTAGCCAAACCTGATGTTGAGCTACCTCCTAGAAACTGGCAGGCTCCCCATACTAAGATACTAATGCCTGATATCTATCTGGTTGTTTTCGCTCCCTCTTATTGTTTCTTGGTGCACCGATGGAGTCCTCTACATCTCGCAGAATCTGACGAATTTCCCTGCTAATTCTTACTCTACCAGCAGGTGCTTCTGTTAGCTCCTCCTCATCTTGTGATTCTTCCTGACCCGAGGAAGAATTCTTTACTTCCGTTGGTTGAAGTAGTTTAACCAACGGCTCCTCTTTTGACTGCTCCTCAGAAGGCATTTCACGAGATTTTTTGAAAGCCCTATCCTCCATGAACTTCACATCTCGTCGAACCACTACCTTCCTACTCCGTGGAAGATAGATTCTGTATGCCTTAGCGTTCTCGCTATATCCCACTAGATACCCTTTTTCCGCAGTTTGATCCAGCATTTTCCTCTTTTGCTCGGGTACACGGAAATATGCTAAACTCCCAAATATCCTGCAATGACTAACTTCAGACGTTTTCCCTGTGAAAACTCTCTCTGGAGTAATCTTGCCCAATGCCCGATGAGGAGTCTTGTTCTAAACATAGACTGTTGTGTTGCATGCTTCCACCCACAATATCCTGATCATACATCATGGCCCTAGCTGCTTCTACAATAGTTTCGTTCTTCCTTTATGCTACTCCATTCTGCTCTGAGTTGTAAGGAGTTGTCCACTCTCTTCTGACGCTTTCCTTAGCGCAAAAATCAGTGAAGTCCTTATCGACATACTCTCCACCATTATCTGAGCGAAAAAACTTTTATTTTCTTCCCAGTCAGATTCTCCACCAGAGCCTTGAACTCTTTGAATCGATAGAGAACCTCGTCCTTGGTTTTCAGAAAATAAATCCAAGTTTTCCTTGAGTGGTCATCAATGAAGGTAAGGAAGTACTTGGCACCACTAAGAGCTTTAGTGGGAATAGGTCCACAGATATCTGAGTGTATCAATCCTAGTACACTCTTGACCCGTTTTTACTTCTAGGAAATGTTGCTTTGGCATACTTTCCTAGAGCACATCCTCGACATACATCATCTCGTTCCGTACTAAGATCTAGAACTCCTGTTACAGTGCTCCTGAGAATTCTCAGAACCCCATGGTGCAAATGTCCCTTTCTTCTATGCCATAGTTCGTTCAAATCTTTGTCTCCATGACTGTCTATTAGTGCCATTGGTAATTCTAGTTGTTGTCTATACAACCTGTTACTTTTGATCCCGATCTGCACTTTCTTTTTCCAGCTCGGGTGTTTGATGTATACTTTCTCCTTCATGAAGAAGACGCCATAGCCTTTGCCTTGAAGTTGCGACACGAAAAGTAAGTTCATCCCCAATCCTGGTACATGCAGCACATTGGTAGCACGAAACCGCTCTCCCGATTCTGTTTGAAAAACTATGGTACCCCTCCCTACTGGAGTACACTTTGCCTTGTTCCCCATGGTGATCTGAGAGTTCATCTTCTCCTCCTGATAATCTGAGAAACATTCCCGGATTTTCGTCATATGCCAAGAGGCTCCACTGTCTATATACCATACCTATGATGATGCAAAACTAGTCATACAAGCCACTTTTGCTTCCAACCTAGAAGCCAACATAGAGAAATCGAAATCACTTTCTCTTGTGCAATTTTCCGAAAATCTATGCGAGTCTCCTGATGTAGATGCCTTTGCATCATGGTCTCGACCCATAATTGATTTTCCCTTCCTGTCTCTGGTTACCATGTGAAAATTCTATCACTGCAACCACTGATTTACTCTACCTACTTATTTTCCAATAAATTATTTATGAAATTCCTTCAATAAACAATTAAAATAAATTTTGCTGCAGAGATCACACCATAATACAAAAACAAACATATGCACAATAATCAACACAACGACACAGATATTTTGGACAACAATCCCCAGAAAAACCCAATGTGGGAAAACCGGTGCAGCAAGGGAGGATTTTATTATTCAACAATTCTTTAGTACAACACTGTACCAAACTAGCTTACCCAACAGAGAAAAATTCTGCAACACTTCTCCTAGTCTCAGCGTCAGCCTGGCTGACCTCTGCGTAGCTCCTGGACACTCTGCGTCAGCCCCTGCCTATCTACGTCAGCACTGGGCCTCTCTACGTCACCGACGTAGGCCCTCCAGTGACTGCACAGTCTGTTGCTGCCTCTGCGTCTGCCCCTCCAACCTCTGTGTTAGTCTTTTGGTGTGCTCCCGACTATCTGTTCCGTACTTGCTACCTCCTGTTGCTCTCCAGACCACTAGTTCAAATTTCTTAGCTAACCCCGCTCCAAAAAAAGAACTGACTAGTCTCCCTCAGTATGTCCTCCAACTGACCCTCAAGCCTCTTCTTATACTTTTCTCGTTGGTCCATCAACGGTCGAGATTAAATCTCTAATCAACAGCTAAGATTAGATTTAGCTTGATGCATGACTTTTGGACCCTTCTAACCCAGTTTTATATTAATACCCATTAATATTTTATTTTTCCTAAGTTTAGACTTAGAAACTCCATTAAAAATATTAATTATTTTAATGGCTCCCAAAACGGATAGAACTTGCCCAAACCATTTCTGGGTCTTGGAGATCTTATGTGCTTTAGCCTCTCCACTAATTTTCGTGGCTAGAGCACATCTGATGCTACCCCAAATCAACAAAGAAGAAGAACATCTCCAAAATAAAGTGCCTCCATTGTGGGGAGTTGGGCCATTATGCAACCCAGTGTCCCAAGAAGAAGAATAAGGGAGAGGCTTTTGACTCCACGATAGCGTCGGCTAAGGCGGAGAAGGAAGTGGATACTGATGACAATTGTGCTCATGCACCTCTAGAGAAGAGGTGGGGATACATCGAGCTGTAGTCAAGACGACTACAGAAGATGTAGGGGCAAGATCCTTGAGGTACCCAAACTCTTGGATCATATCCAACTACGGGAACCCCGAGTGATAGTAGAAGGATGACGAATGAAGCAAGATGTGGATGGTGCAACAAAACAGTGCTAGAGTGCAGGGATCTGTAGCGGCGCAGAGAGGGTTGCAGAAGTGCGAGAGGCACAGAGGAGGTTGCAACAGTGCAAGAAGGCGCAAAGGTGTTTGCAGTAGTGCAAGAGGCACAGAGTTGTTGCAGCAATGCAGAGGCATCAGAGGGAGCACAAGATACAGCATAGAGAGCTTCAGCATCAGGAGGATTTCTAGCCTGACAAGGATGTCAGTAGTTGGGTAGATCAGTTACCAACGTCTCAGTTACTGAGTTGCAGTGCAGTACTAGCAGTGGTAGTGCTATAGGCAGTGCGATGCAGCATGATGAGAGAGCGCTGCAATGTAGATGTAGTGTTGGGAGAAAGGACCAGCAGTAGCACGGAAGCAAAAGAAGTTGCAGTACAGATGTAGGAGTGGTAATGGTACATCCATGGGCAGCAATACAAGGGGCAATGGTTTAGAGGATGTTGCGCAGCAGGCCAAACATCAGCACAGGTATCGGTGCCAGATGATCAGGGTGATGTTCAGTTGTGGAGCATTACTAGAGCATATTCCTCGTCAAGAGGGAGTGTTGATTTGGGGTAGCATCGGATGTGCTCTAGCCATGAAGATTGGTGGAGAGGCTAAAGCACATGAGATCTCCAAGACCCAAAAATGGTTTGGAGAAATTCCACCCGATTAGAGAGATATTAAAATAATTGATATTTTTAATGGAGTTCCTAAGTCTAAACTTTGAAAAATTAAAATATTAATGAGTATTAATATAAAACTGGGTGAGAAGGTTCTAAATGACATGGATCAAGCCAAATCTAAGCTTAGCCATTGATTAGGGATTTAATCTCGCCCATTGAAGACTCAACAAAAAAAGTATAAGAGGAGGCTTGAGGGTCAGTTAGAGATACACCAAGTTGATCAGTGAATTCGATTTTCAGGAACGGTGTTCGCTGAGAGAAATCGAACCAGTAATCAAAGTTGCAGCGAGGGGCAGTGAGTGCATAGCAGAGAGGCAGAGAGTACCGGAAGACAAGCACAGAGGCAGAGAAGGCTATGTTGAACCAGCAGGAGCCACATAGAGGGCTAGAGGGTCTATGTGAGTGACGCAGAGGGCCAGAGGGCCTACATGGGTGACATAGAAGGCCAGAGAGCCAACGCAGAGCATCAGTAGGCCGATGCAAAGGGTTCTAGGCTGACACAAAGGCCAAGAGCGCTGACGCAGAACCTCACAAAGGCGTTGGAGAGACTTTCATGGAGCAAACTTGTCGAATATTTGCTTCCAAAGAGAGGTATTACTGCTAGATTGATTTCTTTGTCGGGTGAGCCAGTTTGGCAGCCAATTGTACTCAAGAAAAGTTGCTTCATAATAAAACCCTCAGAACTGTTGCACCAGTTTTCCCAAGTTGGGTTTTTCCAGGGACGATTGTCCAAAAATAACGGTGTCCCTTGTGTGTTTGTCTATTTCTTTCAGTTCATGACCTGTAGATGGTTGAGACTGCATTTGTGTTTATTTCAATATTTATATGGTTAAATAACTTGTTCAGTAATTAAACAAGTAGGTGAAATAAACCAGACAATGCAGGAAAATTTCTAACGGGTTACACTTAGAAATTTCAACAGCGGTCATACTAGCATCATTTACATTACAAATTTTGTAGAATGGGTTTACAATGAATCAAAAATTGATGGTTGATGATCTCGACCTTTGAAGAAAAATATAGTACCAATGCTTCCTTGGAACTTTGACAAAATGTGTGCACCAGAACTTAGGATCCTGCAGCTACTTAATAATAAATATTATTATGTTATTCTTTCTTGGCATGATATTTTACTTATTCTTTCAGGGAAAAGATTGAAAACTTCTTAAAATAAATATTTTAGTCATTGGGTAAACATAGACCAAGTAAATTTTGACAAGGACAAGGTCACCTATAGTTGGCTGAGATGTTGATGTATTATGTTTTACATCAAACATTTTCTGCCACATCCATGGTGAAAGTTAGTTTAGTCTTACCAGCCTTAAAATCAAATGTAAGTCTATATAATATACCATTCTTCTAGTATAGTTTTAATGTATCTTATATTTCAGATGTCAAATAGGTAGACTGCATTGGATAAGCAAAAGATTTAAAAGAGGTGAAGTAGCTTTGTTGGTCTGAAAGGCGTTTCACCAGTGGCATAAAACAGAAACTGATAAAACGGCAGTTCTTACTTTCATCATTAAAATTAGCATAGAAATCAAGTATTTTGTAAGCCAACATGCTAGAAACGCATATTAATTTTACTTTGAACAAATGGTGTATAATATAATATGGGAATCTTCAAAGGAGTACATTGGCTCAGAACAAAGCATTACAACGCAAGCAGAGGATTGAAGCCCACCAAACAAAAAAAAAAAAATCAAGGTGATAGAGATCATTATCAGAGACTGCCACCTCATGATTATGCCCAACAGTGTTAGTTGAACTATGTTTCAATGTTGTTTTACTTGATGTACAGCTGAGTCTTTGTGTTAAGATTATTCTTCAGAGAACAATTTCATAGTAAACTGCATTTAGAGTGTTTTTCTCTGCTCATGTTCCATAAATCACTAGCTGAATACGAGACTCTGTCAGGGTAGAGCTAGTTATAGCCGGATTCCTTATTCTAAAATCTAAATCTCATCAGGCAATATCAGCACATGGCAGCATATTTGTTTGCAAGCGATGTAAGCTTTTGGAATTTGTATTCCAACTCAAAATTCTGAGAGAATGAAACTGCAAAGTAAGAGACTCGTATATAAAAGAAGCAGAGCCTCAGATATGATATATAAAATGAAAATTATACCTGTTAAGCTGTAAAGATGATTAGAAACACTTCCATATGAAGCTAAAAATTCAATTACATCGTTTACTGAGATGTCCCCTTCATAAGCAATAGGATCATCTTTCTTTCCACCTGGAAATAGCAGTAATGCTGGATATAGCTCCTTCTGCTCCTACAAAATTACAAGAGTAAGCAAATGTGACAGTGCATGTTAACAATATCCCTAAAAGAACAATAAATAAATTCAGCAATCTAAGAGAAGGTATGTTGAAAAGACCAAATCAGATAATCATGAGAAGCTCTATTGATTTTGAATAGATAACAGAAAAAAAAATATATATATATATATATATATATATATATAAAATCAGTTAAACTTGCGATGAAATTGAGTATGAGAAATAATAGTTTCTATAAACTTACAGATAATCTCTTCAAATTTCAGTTTAAAGTGCTGTGAAATGATACCATTCATGCATCTCAAGACAAGAAGAAATAGAATTTCAAACCAGGACAAAACTGTAAGGAGAACAAATGCCAAGGTTAAGACCAAGGACTAGTAAATTCCCATTCAAAGAAAACATATTGATTCATTCCCTCTTCTCCTAAGTGTGGTTCTAAGCAAAATTCAGTATATGGTTTATAACATGATACCTGATTCGAAGATTTCAAGAGTGAACTGCAATCATTCAGGGTACAGTCTATTTGGAAAACTGAAGGAAATTCGTTGGTTGGTTCATGCTTCAAATGATCACCCTTGGTCACTTTGCCCTTGGAAACATCAGCTGTAGATTGCTCTGCAATAAAAACTAAAAATTATTAAATAAGGCATACTGTACCTAGGTTCCTTTTCTTTCAATGACCCGATTACATATACAAGCAATCAATAAAAAAAGCACAGATATTAAAAAAACTCACAACTGTCAAAAGCATAAGCAAATGTGGCATTTAATGGCAGTCGTTTCAAGTTTTAGTGTGTGCATCAAATCTTGACATATGATGTTAAATCAAAGGAAACACTGGATGCATAAGTACAATATTTGAAATTGACTATTTAATGGCATGTTACAAAGGTTCTTGCTGAGAGTAACTTGAGTTAGTGGGTGATTTCAGCTACTTTGTAGAAATTTATCACCCCGGTTTTCAGTTTCACCTTATTTCTCCCATATAGTTAAATGCCCTTTCCCATATCCATACATTCAACAACTGAAAAAATAAATTTTTGCTGAAAACACAAATTCTAGAAATTTTACGGAATGCTGAAAAATGCAGAAATAAAAATCAGCAGGTACAAATAGTCATTTAACACATTTGATCACAGTGATTTTTGGTCAATGTGACCCTGGAAAAACCCCCTACAACTCTTGGAGAAAACCAGTTCGAGAGCTCTTCTTTATTTTTGAAAATGCATTTTTTACAGTGAGAAATATTCAGCAAAAAATCAGCAAGCAAATTTACAGCTTATCTCTTTTCCCGTGCCTCACAGCAAACTGGAAATTACAGCAAACAGGACAACAATAAATGTTGTACGGCCTCCTTGATTTTCGTGTCCACTTTCAGCATTAAATGTTGTTGTACGGCCTGCATTAAATGCGTTGTACGGCCTACAATAAATGCACTATACAGACCTCGATTTGCATGCAAAAAAACAGCAAACTGCTCCTCGATTTCTGTGCAAACCACTCGATTTCTGTGCAAACCAACTATATGGATTTCTAGAAAATCATGCCAAAATCATCCTTTCACTGTGTGCTGAATCAGCTGTACAAATCTGCTCAACTGCTGCCTTGGAATGTGTGCCAAGCTGCTGTCTCCTTCTCCTCCTTGTCCAGAAATCTCCCTTGCTCTCTTGCTTTCTTTCTCTCAATCTGCTCATAAAAGAATGAATGACCTCTTGCCTCATTTTCCTCCTTTAATCTAATCCTAAGTGACTTTTGGGTAACCTCTAAATCCAATGGCTGAAATAGATTGAGATCTAGGGCTGAGATTAAAATGCTCATGTTAAAATCTCACTTTTTATTTTTAACTCACCCCACTTTAATAAAGACCCACTTTTAGTCATTTATTTCCAAAGTCACTTTTCCTTTCTAATTTTACAATTAACTTTATTAAAAGTCACTTTAAAATTTAGATTACTTAGTAACTTTATCACTTAAAGTCACTTTTAAATTAGATTTAACTTTATAAAAATTATAAAGTTACTTTAGGAGAAAAATTAAATAGACTTTTCCCTAGGCCAAAGATCAAAGCCTTAGGGAACCACCTGTCCTCCGGTACCAAATTTCAACATACTTCACAGGATTACAAAATCTCAATGGAAAAAGAAAGCAAAGCCAAGATACATCCAATTCTCAATATGTAAATTGCAACAAATGATTTCAAGGCATGTTCAACAATATAACCATTCACAAGTAAAGATATTGCAATAATGAAAAAGATGAAGCAAATGTAGAGTCTAGACTAGTGCCAAAATTAAAATACTAGCAAAAATAAATATCCCAAGTTAAGAACAATAACTTTGAAAAGAAAAGTGCTTGGAAATAATTGCTTAAAAGATAACGGCCCAAAAGGTAAATGCCTTGAAATTAAAGATAATTGCATGAATAACAAGTACTTGAAAAGGAAATGCCTTGGAAATATAACTGACAAACTTTGAAAGCAAAGACAAATGATCACGTATAAGATTGCTGAAATCAAAATGTTTTGTAGTGTGTCGTGGTTCGTTTTAGATTAAATTAGGTTGTCGCTTGAGATTAAGTTAATTCCAATGATGATTGTAAAACACCAAAACTAATCTAATATTTAGCTTTCCCTTCAGGCCTTATCCTCTCTAGGTTAAGGAAAACTGCAGGGAGGTCCAAAGGAGGAAGCTAAGGCTCCATGTGCTCCCTGGATTCTCACAAGCAGTGCACTTGCAAGTAGATCCAACGTTGGGTAACCCAACATGATTTAACAAGTCGACTATTTACCAATTTCCCCCAATCCCAAAATAAGAAGAGATAGGAGGGAAAGGGCCCCCAATTAATCTATTCAACCAGCAAATGGCTGGAGGTTAATTACTCTTGAAAGGAAAGGAATCTAACTAATACAATTAGATCAAAAGTAAAATTGCAATTAATCTAATGAACTTCAAATGGAATGTGAATTGAATCAAGAAAAGTGACCAGCCCAAATGAAAAGCAATTGCTACTCTAGATATCAATTAGAAGAAACTAATGAAGAAAACTTGAAACTAGATTAGATTGCATTTGATTGCATAAAATAAAAGGAAAACTAAGCTAGATGCAAAATGTGGTTACCTACTCTATGTTAATTTGATCAATGACAAGAAAAGAGGAACCACTCAAGCACAACCATGAGACACTTCCCCAAATGGGGAAGAGGGATGCTTAGGGGGGGGGGAATTCCCTAATTCCCAAGAAAAATCATCACTTTATTAAATTAGTTTACAATGCTTGATTTGACCCTTTACAAATGAAGGGATCAAAAATCAAGAAAGGAAATAGAAACTCCCCTATAGACAATGGGACAAAAACCAATTGAAGAAAGTTACAAAAGGATTCCTTGAAGGATCCTTGGATGGAGAAGCCCTTTAAAGTGGGTTACAAGGTACAAATTGCCTGTTTTACAGATAGTGGTTCAATGATAGCCTTTGGGTGCTCCAATCTTCAAAAATGGGCACAACCAACCAGCATCCCTTCTTGTACTTTCAGGGACCTGCACAAAAAATCAGCAAACAAAGCAAAGTGAAAGATGCCCAAAATCACTTTGAAACACTCACAATTGTTAGCACCAGTGTTGTTAAAATCACGATATTATCATTTTTTCGCGACTTTTTCAGCAAAAAGATAAAATCGAGAGTAGTACTCAGACTTTTTTTTATAGGTGATTTTTTCGAAAAAATCGTGGGCGAAAAAAAAAATTCCTTTTTTTGAGGAGGTGACCCAAGCTACCCCTGTCACAAGTAGAGGACGTGGTCTACCTCCTGTAGCTCCTAGTTCTTTAGCTTCTAGAGTACAGCAGACTCCATAGTCTACTGCGGCCTGCCAACTCCACCGACATCTACATCTAGTGGGGCAAAGGAAATCAGTAGTATTAGACTTTAGTTATTTGGTTCATTTCATTGTATATGACATTATGGCTCATGATATGAGATGCATTATTATATTTTTTGTTGATATTTTGAGGTTGAGTTGGGACTCAGGAGTCAGGACTTACTATTCAGGACATGATTCACTGTTATGTGTGATTTTAGCACTAGAAATGATATTAAACATCTTATATATTAGTTCTTTTATCATATTTATGTGTCAATGTATTTATTTGATGTTGTAGATGGTTTAGATATTAAAAAAATTTGAAAAAAAATGAATATTTTTGTACCAAATGATTTTTTCCTGATTATTACCGATTTTTCCCCGATTATTACGATTTTTTCCGATTTTTCCTCGCGTTGATATTATCCTGATAACGATTAGTGCAACATTGGTTAGCACAAAACTTGCTCAAAAAATTGCTAAGTAAAATCTAGATTAAACAAAGGAAATTCCTACTCTAAAACAACCAAGAAGAGCTGAATTTGATCAGCTTTTCTTGGCTGATTTGTGGCTGTCACGCCAGCCACAAATATGAGCCTTTGACTTGCTAGATTCAACAATAACACCTCATAAATCGAACCAAAATGAGAGAGATATCTTTAGAGTTTTGTGAGAAGAGAAGAAGGAGATAAACTCGGAGAAATCTTTGAAGGATTGGAGGTGATCTTGAGTCAAGGTGGGAATAAGCTTCTTTTGTTCATGAAGATGGGTACTCCAACCGAGGAGGATCCCAAATCTTCAAACTTTGAGGCACTTGTAAGCTTACGATCTTTGCCAAGACAAATTATTAGTAGATAGGTGCTTCCTACAGAAGAGATCTCAGAGATATGTCAGTCAACCAAGATGAGCATACGATATAAAATCTCAAAGTGTAAGCAAGCAAATAGACTAGCAAATAACCAAATTTGAAAGTCTATTCCCTATGGATGACAACACCCCTTCAAAGGTATATTACAACTATAATCTAAAGCAAATAAATTAAACAATTATACCTTCATTAGTACTCCAAGCACCATGAACCTCCAAAACCTTCTTCTATTAATGATAAAACAAGTATACAAACTAGCAGAGGTTCCCCAAGCATCCAAGCTTCAATGATGTCAAGCAATGAGCAATGGGGGGTTATTTATACAATTTTGCTTGAAGATTCCAAGAAGAGAACTGATTACAAGTGTCAAACAGTGTTAATCCCAAAGTATCCAACGAACTCCACAAGTGGCAACGGGACTGTTGTAGATGGCCTGTGTACTGGCTGCTTGTCTGCCAGTGTAGTCTCCTTGACTGATCTGCAGATGACTGAGGGCAGGTGGGGCTGCCACATGCTTCTCAACTCATGACACCTCTCAAGTAATATGCCAATAGTCACGTCCTCAACTATCAGTCCAAAATTTGTTGTGTGTAAGCTTCTCCCAACATGTCTATGTGGATTCTCTTGAGTTGGCAACATGTCTCCATTAAGCTCGTTGAATCAATCTCATGTGAACAGGTGGGTAGATGGAGTTAACTCAGATCCTCCCTCCAACTAATCCCTTGATTTGTGGCAGTACCTCAGCCTGCTGAGAAGAGGGGACTCAGCCTCCTTGAATGGGGGAACTCGTCCCCTTTGACTAGCTGCTCAATTCGGTCTAGTTGGCCAGTCATCTGTCCCTCAATTTGTGGGCCTACTTGGCCCTCCAAATCAGCCTCTGAACTCCACTTTGAATGGCCAAGTCATCCTTTGACTCCTTTGACTTGGAACATGACTTTAATATGTCCCCAGCTTATTTATTTTTGCAATTTTCTGTTCTTTTTTCCTCACTTTTGAGTATAAGTGGATTTTGGTGAGGAAATATTCATTTTTCGGATCCCAATGTGAGAATTAGGATAATGTTGGTGAGCATCAATTTTGAGCACTCACATGCCACCAACATTTCCTATCACCACTTTTTACATTATAACATAGAAAATTAATTAAAAATCTCGTCCTGCAA
Organism: Pinus taeda; assembly: GCA_000404065.3. NCBI lineage: Eukaryota > Viridiplantae > Streptophyta > Pinopsida > Pinales > Pinaceae > Pinus > Pinus taeda. The sequence continues at coordinate 232,092 of APFE030850786.1, read as the reverse complement.
GAATTTTTAATTAAAAAACTCCTAAAAATACCTAGTCAAATTTCGTAAAATACCTAGCATGTTAATATACATTGACTCTAGACATTAGAACATACTCAAGGTCCAGCTATTAAGCCACACTCCAGCTTTGGAAATGTATGAGTGAAAAAACTCTACTAATTATTTATTGTTAAAAAGCAAAAATAATTAGTCGAGTGAAAAAAACAATCTCGAGTGGACTCACTTAGTAACCAAGTCCCAAGTTGTCTAGGTTTGTCACATAAGTTAATCATGTTAGTGTCATTCTTTATAATTCCCCGCAGTCGTAAGGAATTTGAGAGAAGGGAGAGAGGATAGAGAAAGAAAAGGGGCAAGATGCCCTGCTAGACTTCTGATCTTCTGAAAAAATGATAGATGCCTTTTGTTGAAATTCCTTACACCCTAGGTCTGGTTTATGGCTAGACTTAGCACACAAACAATCACAGGGATCACGTACCAAGGATCATGACCCTTTATGAAACCTGATACAAGCCAGAGTATACACAATATACAACTAGGGCTTGAGGTCAGTTCCTTTATACCTTCTATCAGCCCAACAAATCAAATACAAAACACTCAACTTACTTGCTCGTTGAGCTCCTTTTCAATCAACCTCTTTCAGTCTTGTTGTCCACAGAAGATCTACTCCATTAGTCCTTTGTCTTAGCAGTCCATTGCCACAAAAACTCGCAGGAAAATAGCTCCTTTGATTGCCCTGCACACTCAGTTGCCTACAATGGACAAATCCCTCCAGTTCACTGCATAAATCAATCTTAAATCATGTTGTTCAGACCCCCACTACTGAACAGACTTCACTAACTCAACAACTCTTCTTTCTCAGAACAGCAACCATTGATACAAACAACATCCCTTATCCTATACTTTGTTGGCCTCTCCACAGGCCTAAGGTACCTCAGCCTTGCTCCACAGGCCTCTGAGGCCTCTTGGCCCCCTCCTTCCTGCTTGTGATCTACCTCAGATGGGCTCCTGAGGCCTTTTGGACCCCCTTTCTTTTGCCTGCAGCCTGACTCAGATGAGCCCCTGACGCCTTTCAGACCCCCTTTCTTCTGCCTGTGGCCTGATCTAGGGCTTCGGACCCCCTCCAAGGTGCAGAACAGATGCAGCAACCTGTCTTTTCTAAACAGCAGACAAAAAGATGACACGTTCAGCCTTCTTTCCCGCACAGATCCTCAGCCAAATCTTGGACATACAAACTCAACCTATTCTCTTAGACAAAAATCTCAGACCACCTCCTTCATCCTCTTCTAGCGGATCTGCGGCTCCTTTCTTAGCTACTAGTCCTTCACAAGATTAGTTGCAATGGATGTGGTTTGGCCACTCCATTAGCCTCCTATATATACTTGATCATGGGGTGTAAACTCCAACAGTCATGCCCCTTGGCCTAGCTGGCCTACTAGAGCCTACATGCCTCAAAAAATAATTTGAATTCTTTTTCTTGGTTTTAAGCCCACACTTTGGGTCCAAAACCCCAACTTTGGGTAGATTGCCCAACGAACTCCCTTTTGGTGGGTTTCACCCTCTCAGAAATACCATCCGAGCTACCCAAATTTCAACACCTTGTACATAGGCCATGGGGTCTTCATATCCTGTTAGGTGCAACTTGGCAGGTAACAACTATCATCTCTAGAAATCTGATCTCAACCATTCTAAATTTGTTTCAAATTTAACTTGCCTTTACTGCTCATCAACAGATCAAAAGTGAGATCTTATTGCATGCTAATCAAATCGAAGTTTTATATAGGAACATTCACTTGATAATAGCATACGCTATCTAGGGACACCCACTTGAGACTAGAAAACACCAGCCTGACTTCCATCCGTGACCAGATTGATAGTTCAAAAGTGTTATGCAGAATTGTGTTATAATAGGAGGTAGCCCAATCATTAAGTGCCTTGGTGCACGTTAGCCTCCTTGGTGGGCACCTCACATCTAACAAGCTCAACCATCATTGGGCCTTGGCCAAAAAATCTCTGCCAATAGTTTGACTCTAGCACATTTTTCACGATAGCAAGTTGTGCTTGTACCTTAGGGCCTGTTATTGCAGAATCTACCAACTTAGTGCAAAGCCTCACTAAATAAACCTAGATTGAGCACAACAATGGGAGTGCTAACACTATCACCTCAGCAACAACTCCCCTCCTTTTAGTCATGAACACTATCTTGTTGCCATAAAATCTAACAGGCCTTCGAGAGGGGTACCCTACAAGGCTATTACTAGACCAAGACACAACAATGGGCTAGTGGGCCACTGTCACCACAGCAAAAACCCCCTTCTCTTTACAGACTTTCACCAATGGGAGGAGTCTCGGTATATGGTAACCTATAACAGATATTCTAAGTATATGTAATGTCCCCAGTTTCGATTTTTCCATCTGAGGAGGTCAACAGAGATTCTGTGGGTGGTGCTATGCATAGCAAAATTTTCAAATTCAGGCATTGGAGACAATTTTGATATGGGAGGCATGAGGACTTAGGAGAATAGGAGAAGTTTCAGCCTTGGTGGAATGTGGGGGCCACCCCAAAGGAATACGCAGCCCTTGGAGGAAAAATCGATTTGTGAAGGGAGATCGAAATATTTGGATGAGGGGCCCACAAGAAAAGGTGAGGCAGCAATTATAAATAGAGGGTTGAAAGCAACAATTGGCACCTTTTGCAAATTTGACTTTTACATCATTGTTGCTCAAGTTGTTTAGTTGGGTCACAAGGTGTTGTTCAGCACCAGAGCTTTCTAAGGGGAAATCTCACTCTTTCTTCGGTGGACTTCGAGTGCCACCTAGGGGAGCATCGCCATAATTCGTTATAGACTTTCTGCAGCAGATTTGAGGAGGTTTGAGCTGCTCTGTGGAGAAAATTGGGCGCAGAAAAGAGGAACCACGCATTCTTGTGGGGCGGTACTCCAGTGGAGATAGTTCTGGGTTTTGTAGGCCCAATCCTTGGTCAATTTGCAGCAAAATTCAGGTGGATTTGTGGGTTGAGAGAGTGCTCACTGCCCAAGTCAAATTATTCTTTCTGGGGCTAGCGCAGAAGGAGTTCTGGACTGCGCAGTTCTTTGTGGGGGTTTATTGTCAGGAAGTTTTGGCTAGGGAATTTTGGAGCTAGCTTGCTAGGAGGTGCAAGAAGGATTGTTGAGGGTATTTTCCCAGCATTTTGGAGCGGTTTCAGAGGCTAATTTCCTATAGGACGAATTTCCAAATCAGTAGAGACGTTCACAAGAATTGGTGGTGTTACACAGTGTTTTGTCACACCTCTTGCACTTCCCTGTGTCCTACCCTGGAGTGCCCAAAACTTGGCAATTACGCAGTGTACTCATCCTGATACGCAATTCAGATCATCCCTGAAGAACTAATGAAAACATGCCTTGAGCCTTCCCTAAAGAAGATTAAAACCCTAATTTAAGGGTCAGCGCGACTGTGACACTACCAACTCGTGCTAATGGCAGGTTGCACCATACCAGCGTCACGCTGCTAGTGCAGTTTTTACCTAGATACTCGCGTTCATCCCTAAAAGGCAAGTTTTCCCAATGAGGACAAGAAGTTTCGTGATCTATAGGCTTCCAAAACAATGAACTGGAGGTTGTTCGTTATGAATGTGGTCGAATTCTCCCAATATTGCCCTTTGATCTATTGACCTAGGTTGTCATTGATGTCAATATGGCAATATTATGGATACTAGAGAATGACATGAAGCCAAGGGGATGCAGAGCAGATTCATGAAGAGACAGGAGCAAGGCCATCAGGATAGCCAAGCCATAAGCAAAGAGGAGTTACCTAAGGAGGCAGATCAGAACATATCACAGGATATCAAAGCAAGAGAGGCATTCATATATGCAAGTAGGTCTTTGAAAGACACTGCCAAGCCAGAGGAGCCACATTGGACATGACTAAGAGGAGCTGCAGGAGGAGCCATATATATATATATATGATATACCAAAACAGGCACAGAGCAAGGAGGCATATCGGAGCCAAGAGGAACCACATATAAATATGCCATATATATATGCCAAAGAAGAGGAGCAAACGGAGCATATCGGAGCAAGAGGAGCCATCGGAGGAGCAACGGATGCATTTACCACCAGAGGAGCCATATATATGTATATGTCAGATACATATGCCAATGAAGAGGAGCACACAGCTATCGGGAGCCATATATCCATGGGACTCAGCAATCACAGCTATCGGAGCAACAGTGCCAAAGGAATACTCTATCAGAGGAGTAGAGCTATCGCATATCGCATAGGGCAAGAGTAAGGTTCATAAGCGGAGAAATATATATATATATAAACAAAGTAAACAATGGAACAATATATATTTGCATACAATAAACACTATCGGAGATGGAGCAGTATATAATATCGGAGAAATCATATCGGCGGGTCTATTAAGGGTCACCCCCGAAACCTCCGATTGTGATAATAACGCGGACCCGATGCGGGATTGTGTTATGGTTAATCTATTATCGCATCCGCCCATCGCTATGATACACAAAGGAATTACACTCTCCCGATCGCCAATAGCGATAAAGGCTGCGGACCCGAAGGGAATATAAACCATGGTTAATATCATATCGCATCCGCAGTGATCGCAAGTCATAAAGGGATGGCGCTATAATATGTCGATTGCGATAGAGGCATGGACCCGATGGACTCATTAAAAACAGTCTATAATAATATCGCGTCCATCATATCGGGAGTGATGTATCACAGTGCTTAAAGTCGATTGTCGATTGCGATATATGTAGCGGACCCGATACGGAATTGATGCGGGTAAAATAACTCTTGAAATCCGCCCTTTAGCCTTTTCGCCTGTTTTGCTCATATTTTCCTGTGTAGCTGTGTTTCTGCTTGCAGGGTGGTTTTTTAAGCCGAAAGGCTTACGATCGCTGTTTATGATGAATTAGAAGGCTGAGCGTCAATTACATGGGGTGAATCATGGCGATTATCATTGTCGAAAGGATGTGGCTGTCAGTTAAATGAAGTGGCCCCTGTGTATACCTGCGATCATGAGAAAAACAGGAGCGCTATTACAATTTTGATATATGTCCTCTGCGTATGACTTGGACCTGGCCATTGATTCAACGTGTCCTGTGAGCATGAATAGATAGAGGAAACCGAAAGACGGGAAGCTGAAGAAGCAAGCGAGCACAGAGGAAATGACAGCAACGTTGAGGAAGTCCAAGAGGCGAGTAAGCGGAAACGAATGGACAAAGGCGTGGAAATGTATAAAAACAGTAAACACAGAGGATTGTAGGGGTTGTTGGTGTTGTGAAGAATCAGAATGTGAGGTAGCAGAAGCAGCAGAGGTGGTCAAGCGTTGTATGAAGTTGCTGGTGAACGCTGCTGAAGACTGCTGCAGCGGTTGAACGTTGTTGAAATATGCTGGAGGAAATAGAGGTCGTGTGAGGGTCCAACAGAACAAAAAGAGGGTGCAGCAGAACAGAAAGAGGGATGAAGGACCAACAGGACAGTAGGCAGTCGAAAGGGCGAAGCAGCAAGCAGAGAAACAGTTATGCTGAAGCATTCACTGTGACAATGAGAACATAAGCTTGAACATAAAGTTGTTCTTTATACAGAGTTTAGTGCAGCTAACAGTAGACTGACTAAAGCTGTGTGAAGACATTATCAGAGAGCAAAAAGGCTATTGGAGACTCTGTGTGGACAGTATGAAGAGTTGTAAAGACTTCTCCATAAGAAGATTGGTTGTCATTGATGTTGTAGCATGGAGACTACAATGAAGCTGTAAACAGACAGAACTCAGTAGAGAAGAGTTCTAAGAGCAGAACATTATTATCAAAAGTGCCTTGACAAGATTGGATTGGAGTCCTTGGGGCTGGTGCTTCAGAAGTAGGAAGGATTGAAGTCCTTGGGAGTTTGCGCTCCTAAGTCCAAGATTGGTGTCTTGGCAAAATAGAGTTGGTGCTCTGGAGGTTGGAGCCTCACCAAAGTCCAAGTTGGAGCTTGGCAACTGATTGTAACCATCTATATATTGTATCTATTTTACTGCACAGTTTATATTAATAAAAGCATTTACTCTTGCTATTCATCTTATGTTCTGAATATATATGTTTTAACTGGTAAAACAATAGTGGGAAAAAGAAATACTGATTCACCCCCCCCTCAATATTTCTAACAATTGGTATCAGAGCAGGTACTTTCATTCAAAGCTTAACAGCTTGAAGGTCGACATTTAGAACACAAATGGCGAGGTCAAGGAAGAAAGTCTCCAATCCTCCTAAGGATATGTCTCCCCGGGGCAGTGATGTTGATTGATGCCTTGAGGCTTGTATACCTGTGGTTGTTTTATATTTTCTATTTCTATTTGCCATTGGCATTGCACCAACACTACCTATGTAACACATTTTGATTTGATGACTTAATGAGAAAACTACAATTGTCAGTGTGTTTATGTTACTATCTTGTAGTTGTAAGTTGTCTTTCAGTTATGAATTATGAATCATGATTTAAATTTTTAATAGATTTATCATTTATGTGATCAATACCACTGACATTTATTTGAATTTTGTATGTACTGTTGCATTGCTAATTCGCTATAGATGAAGATCTATGTTTGAAATCAATAATTTTGTATCATTAAATTAAAAATTGTGTAAGGAATATGTAATGTCTTAATTTTAATATATATATATATATAGACATATATATATTAATAAATTAATATATAACGTGTCCTGTTCCGGGGGTTCAACATGTCCGAATCCGACACCACGAATCTCGAATCCTACGTGTCCCGAATCCCCGTGTCAGATGACTTAGCTAATAACTTTAGTTCTAATGTTGTGATTCATGAATGGTTTTGATTTTAAACATCAAATGTATTTTCTAAAATTTTACAAAATATTATTATATATTTTTGTACTTGCAGTATCCTCGCCGTATCCGGATCCTCGCTTTTCAAAAATCCAACAGATCCGTATCTAGATCCGGATCCAAATCCGAATCCGTATCCATATCTTGGTAACTTAGTTATTTAGTTTGTCACATGAATGTTGTTGGCATTTTCACTATATAAGTCTAAAATTTACTCCTAATCTATGTGAAATTGTGGAAATTTTCATCATTTGTAGTGTTGCATCATTGCATGGGCCATGTATGAATGGGTGAATGTTCCTAGACATTATTTTTGCTAAATACATCTTGATAAGTCATCGATTATTGCATTTCGAAGTATAAAGGCCTTAAGTAGCTGCTATCATGCCCTAATGCCATGCGAAGTTGCTTGAAGGTCTCCTTGAGTAAGTAAATACTAAATCCTTTCCAAACAATAAATTCTCTTTGACTCCATCTCTCCCAAAGGCAAGGCACTAATCCATCCACTGGTGGTCACCTAAACGCTTATCTTTCTTGCCTCCTCTCTCTTTCTAGGCCTACCATAGGGCACCTAGGGCATCATTTTTCTCCTATTGTAGCCATATAAAAACTTTGGTCTCTTGTCCATAACTGCGCTAGGGTTTTCTCTAGAGGTCCTCCAAATTTCAAGAAACTCCAACGGTGGGATCTTGAGATATAGCAAGCCCTAGCTCGAGGTGAATTTCTTTCCCTAAGTTTCCCTTGGCTAGTGTCCTCATTAGGATCATTACATTAAATTCTCAAAATAAAAGTTGTCCTTTGATCCTCTTCTCTTCCGTAATTAGGTCAAGCCCCCCCTTGGTTGATCAACTCCACATCCTTGACCTAATTCTGGGTCCACTTGGTCCCGTGCAGTCCCACAACCTTACAACTCTAATTCCACAAAGACCACATAAAGACCAATTCTCCATAAGGATTTTTGGGTCTAGATACATTCCCAAACCCTAGTCCCAAGAATCCTCCTAACCTTTCCTAGAGAGCCTATCACCTTGCTTTTCAAGCACGAAAGCCATATTGTTGAGCCTCTCCTGTGAATGGGCCTTGGGAATCACCCTCCATCTTTTCATTGACACATTCATTACTGTGATTCCTCTTCCACCGGATCTCCTCCCATTAGTGAAAGTCCATAGAGGGCAGGGAGCATTAGCTAAGGAGACAGTGGGCTATCGCTCCATTGCTGCCCTTGACCTAGTAGTTACTCTATAGGATCCCCTCCTAGGACATATACTAGTTTGAGCAGTCATAACCAAGCTTATTGCAACAATGTTAAACAAAGGTAGTATCTTCTTGTGGAATAATGAAAGAGGGCTTTTGAACAGCGGGAACACTCTAAACAGAACCAATTAAAAGTGCATTTCTATTCTATTTCAAACTATAAATTCGAAAGCTACGATGCATAAGCTCAAAACTAAATCTCATCAACCAACATAGTGGTGCACCCTATCCCTTGCATCTCCTTTATAAAATAGGACAGAAGGGAAGATACAATGTATTTGTTTACATGTACTAAGTGCCCTAAGTGACTCAATCAAACCCTAAACCTAATCCACTTAGACAATATGCCCTCCTACATGGATAGAAGTGACAAAGATAGTGTACCCCCACTGAAGGATAACATGGCATGCATGCATGCAAACTCTTCCTTAGGATTTGTGCCCTCATCAACATCTCATGAAAGTGCCCTGGCTGTCCTAGGAATCCGTGTCATACTCTAATGATAGTTAGTGCACACAAAAATAATCCCCAAAATAAGAAAGCTAACCTAAGTAGAGCTGCTGTCTTAAAACAGAACTGGAAGAGGTTCTCACATGCATGTTGGAGGCATGCATGTGCCCTCACTCACTCTCCATCAATTCCAGTGCTACTCCCAACAACAATAGTGCTGCACCATCATTCTGATCTGCTGCGCTCTCATGCTGACTGCAGATGAACCGAGGTCACTTCCACTGGAACTGCTGCGCCATCAAGGATCTGCTAAGTATGCATATAGATAGTATGCACATCAAATATATGCTCTAACTTAAATGTCTACGGGATTTGTTAACCACAATACTTGACATGTAGGAGTTGGGAAGCTATATTGGGAGAGTAGCGCATAGCTTAAGTAAAAAGTATAAGAGGCAATACCTTTAAAAGTACTGATTTTGAAAAGACAAGTCACGGACACTTGAATGAAAAAATAATTCATGCATGATTGTCAAACAGACTACAACAATGATGTTTGAAACTCCAAGCTATAACCTGGAGGGGAATAGAACATAATTTATATTTGACCCGAATATCTAAAGCATAGAAGGAAGCTGTATCTTATCAATGCAATATTTAAATCAAATGAAAACCATTTGTATCCAGATGCATGCTAAACAACTTCATCCTGTGCAATGGAAATGGACAATACATAATTTTTCAACATATCCTACAACAGGTTTCCAAAACTTTTGATGGTCTATTATGAAAGAGGCTTCTTATATAGAAATTTTTTGGCACCACATAGATTATATCAAAAGTTTGTAAAGTTAAGGACACACGTTGCTATTACAGATGCTGTATCTGGATTGTGAACAAAACAGTTAAAAATTTGCAAACAAAAACAAACAAGATAAATTTTACCTCTATTTGGGTCTGCTGACAAAGAAGACATATCTCGAGCACTTGAATTTGGTGTAATCTCACCTTCAACATACATTGAATTTCTGCAGCGTTCAAAGAAGCGGTGTACTTCACGAACAACCAGCTCAGATCTCTTACAAAACCCACACCAACCATTGCTAAAAAGCACTAAGGCGTCCTTCCCCCAAGCAGCTCCAGGGTGATGACTGCTGGCACAAGATGTTTCAATAGTTTCATTACAATCTTCAAGACCAATAACCAGCCTCGAAAATGTACCAACTGTAACACGAGGAATAGAATCAATCTCATGAAAATCTCGATTCACAAACGGTGGCCTTGGAGGCTCCCTAGAACTTGGTGGGAAGGCCTCGGAGAGTTTGTATGCTTTAACCGTTCCATTCAAAACTGAATTGATAAAATCCAAAAGAGAAGAATAAGTAATAGGTATATCTTTTGGAAAAAGGTAATGACTTTGTTTCACGGGATCAACTAACACTACCAATGGAACACTTGCACCTGAACTCAGAATTGTCCTAAGTTGATCTCCACCTTCTGAATAGAAAAATGAAATACGAGTGCCATAATTTTGATCCTCCTGATCATCCAATTTGTCAAAATCCTCACCTTTCTTTTCAAACAATGCCATCTCCTCTGCATATGCTATTGCGCTATCCTGGTTTTGCTCCCCATTTCCACTTTCTGGCAGTATCCTCTTTTGATCATATAAATCTAACTTCTGAGACACATAGTCTTCAGCCACAGTTTCTTGGCTTAGACTTTCTTTTAGATGTTTAACTTGATCCCCAGAGTCCTCAACTCTTTCAGTCCTACACCCTTGGTTGCTATCATTATCCATACATTCATTTGTTGACAACGCATTCTTGCATTGTTCATTCCGTGGTCTAGCAGGACATTCTTGTGTAGTTGAATGCTCATGTTTGACATCATAGCCCTCTGGATCTAGAATCATATCATCTACAACAATTCCAGAGTCCTGTTTCTCATTTCCATTATCAGTAATATGTTTTGAAGTACGAGAATGTGTATAAAAATTATCCATTATATCCCCTAATTTCTGATGTTGTTCCTCTGTCTCTAAAATTTCTTTACTTACTGATTCCTTGAATCCTTCTGTTTGTCCACTTGCTTTTTCTATCAAGGATGAGATAGTTTCTGGTATATGGGACACTTGAACTTTGTCAAGGGGAAATTCACCAGACAGAAGCTGCAACCCAGCTTTCTTTGCTAATCGTCCTAATTTATCTTGACTCAGTTGTGATCCTGAGTTGTCCTGCTTTAGAAAATAATTGAGAATTTGATCACGACTGCTCACTAAACTGCCATCAATCTTGCGATGAACAATCTGAATTCCACCTTCAGCCGTTTTGACCTGAAAAACCTTGCTTTCTTCTGAATTCAGCCATTTCAGCAATTCAGGGGACTGAACTTGCATTTGCACATGCTTTGACAAAGGAGAGTGTGTTTTCTTTCCGTCCTTTCTACTTGAATAAGTCTTTGGTAGGATTTTATCTTCCCCAGTAATTTTCCTCTTATCAGACAAATAAGACAGCAAATAATGAAATGCCACTTGTCGAACTTCTTGCAGAGCTGCCTTACTCCTCTGCCTCAATCTTTCTGACAGGGATGTCCTATCAATAAAGAGAATCAATGAAGCAGTTTCAGTTGTTAATGGAGGCACAAGCTTGTATCCCTCACCTTGCAGCTGCAACACAATGAAGCATTCCTCCAAATCATGAATGCAACCCAGACATATTATTATAAAAATAATATCAGCATACAATAAAGCAGTAAGAGCACCACAGCAACCCAACTTCAAAAATTAGCCACATAAAGTCTTTTCCAACTAAACATCTGCTAATATTGACAAAACAGGATGGCCATGGGCAACAAATTTTCAAGGATGCCCACAAAGTGATGATATCAGATTCAGGTTAAATTTTAATTTGCAATTCCATGTTACTAGGACTAAGAAAGTAAGTGCTAAGTAACAGGGATTGGAGTAAATTAAGCAGCTAATCTTCTTATTTGAAAGAAAAAATCCTAGATAACTGAAGATCGTAGTTTTTTTTACTTATCATCGCACTAAAATAATTTGAACTTAAATTAAAAAAATATTAACTGATTAACCCTCTGTCCTCTTAAGTAGAAAATTAAGTTCAAGTAAGGTGAGCTGTTCTAGGAGTTTGTGGATGTTTTGCAAAACATCATCAAGATTTGAAAGGTATCATAAAGGAACAGGGTGAATAGTACATCACAATTCAGGAAGGTGCCTAACCTGTCAAGCAGAGACTATTCCAAAGGCCACATCATCTAAAGAGCCACATAAAAACCAAACATGATAAGTTACTCGCTAATCACATTATTAAACCTGTGAAATAGAGTAAATGGACAAGTCCTTTGGACAGTGTACATAGGAGTGGAAAGTTATGTATCTGTATTGATTTTGCAGAATACAACAGTGACCATATCTAATCCGTTCCATCCTACTTCTATGCAAGAAATGAGACTCAAGTTATCAATAGTGAAGTATATTCTTTTAACGATAGACTCTTTAGAGTTAAATTTGGCAGCTAGGGAGAAATCCCCTAGCTCTCCTTTCTCTTTGATCAAGCAAAGAGAAATCCCCTAGCTCTCCTTTCTCGCAAAGAAAATTCTAGAACAAAAGGAATATGATTGCAAATATATATTAAAAGGGGATTAATTATTTTCACTCATCAAGTCAGCTTTAAACCTTGGAGGGAAAGTCATTTAATAGGAATTTAATTTTTTGGAGTAAAGTTGGCCTCACTTATTCATGTCGGTTTGCCCTTTCAATGGCACCTCCTTGGACCCATCAAACTACTATAAATATACATCTAAGCTCGTTAGTTTCTATCCAGAAAAAGATTCCAATTGACTCTTCTGTGGAAGGCTCTGAGGCTAAGTGCGAAATTCTGAAGAAGAATGCGAGTATATTTTGAAGCTTATTACAAGGATTTTTCATTGGGAAATTAGCGACAGCTTTGGGTTTTGTTTCATCATTGTGATATGTGATTATATCTCTGCGTACGTAATGAGGATCTATGTATTGACAATCGTCAATTTTCTGTGGTTCAATCTAATATCACAGTGACTTGTCTATACTTCATGATGGCTCGATCTATAAACTCGCACCTACAGTTGAACCATGATCACACTGAGGCTCACAATTCATCCTGCACTACTGTCTAATTTGTATACTCTGAAGCTCACATACACTTTTTCTTATACTGTTATTCATGTCATGATGGTTCTGCTTCACATTCACTTAGTTTCGCTCCCTAGACTCAGTGGCATAGACAGCTATTCTATCTCATGTGACACATATATGAACTGCATTAAATAGTCAATGACTTTGATAAATGTAACCCTACAGCAGAAACCTTGATGTCAATAACAGTATTATATAACAGTGGCAGTTGATGAGTGAGTCAAGATTTGGAAGTAAAGTGTGACAGTGACATCTTGATACTCCATGTCTTACCTTCATGATGATGAATGATGCATAATAGTAATCTTGATGTTACAGGAACCATGCTCTAGCATTCAGTTCATTGTATGAAGTCTTGCTCCCATAATGACAGCTGGAATATGTCTGTGATGACCATGATATGTTGCTTTGTATTCACAGGGACATGGTAAGATCAGTCGACATGAGATTGTGATTACAGCTATATGATGGCAGACTGTAGTAGCTAAGATATGACAGCCATTGTAAAGGTTGTCATATCTCTATCTCGCATAATAAAATTAAGATGACAGTGATTGAAAGTCAAGAATGAATGTAAGATGACAGCGATTGAAAGTCAGATACCTATGCTCTCAGCCTTCTGTTGAAGGCCTTATTTCCCTCATGTATATGTTGTTGTTATTGGCCTTGGTGGCCTGATGTATTGTACTGTGTATCTCTCTGCTGAACATTTGATGACAATCTAATAAAAGAACCTGGAAAGGGTTTTCCCCCTTGTGGGTTTTTTCCCTCGTCTCCGACCAAATCATGGTGTCTCTATCATGTATGCTTTTCTTCTATCAATCTGTACCGTTCTACTGCATTATTGCTGCTAATGTTCTTTCTATATTGTTGCTTAAAATGTTATGGAGTGAATGCAATATGAAAATGTTGGATAATGGGAAAAATGCAACAATCTTCAACATAGAACACTAGCCCTAAGAAAAATTAACATGGTATCAGAGCTGGGCTGAAGAAAAGTAAGTAAGATCACCCCAGGAAAGACACCTTGGAAGGATCCCTTGGTCAAGTTAAGCAAAAGAAATGAAAGTGGTGGAGACCTAAAGAATGCTTGGGTTTGAAGAAAACCCTAGGGACCCTCTAATGATTAGGGTTTGGAAGGAATTTTCAAGAAGTGTCCTTAATTTGAATTTTGCAATAGGGTCTCAGCATTGAAACATTATGGATATGATCAGTGATTTCTTTGAGAAACCCTAGTTGGGCTGGTCTCCAAAAACAAACAATATGATCACTTGAAGGATCTGGAAACTAAAATCCTGGTAGAGGGAACTTTTCTTACATACAACTTTGTTATATTGATGAACTATGGTTGACTAAGAGGGAGCCGATAGCTTCCTTCTCCATTAAAGAGAAGTACCCTAGTCTTTGCTCTTTTGTTGATTTGTTGTATATGGTTGTTGACTGCATACGTAATTGGCTAACATTGATTTTCTTTTTGAAGAAAGTCCAGGAAGAAGTAGCTCCGAGAGGGAACTGATTGAACGAGGCAAGTGCAAGTATCTCTTTTGGGCATGACATCCTACAGTAATATGAGTAACCTCTGTGTATGCAAGCCACTAAAGTGTGATCTGAGTTACGAAAGGCTATCGAGTTGTTGAGACTCAAGAGTCACAGTGATCAAGTGATACGTATGTTGCAAATAATACAAAATGGTATGTCAGTCTATGATCCAAGGCTCAAGCTACAGCAGTGCAATGTGTGTAGCATATCATGTATTAAGAATTATTTTCAGGTTTCAAGCTGCTACAGTATAAAACAAATTACTACAGTTTTAAGTGAGTTGCTTCAGAACGATGACAAGATACAACGTGGGTTATACTATATATATATATATAAACAGTAACAGTGACCTTGGCAATCTTAACAGTAACTTGATGTAATGCATGCTGCCCCTTTGTATACAGCAGAAATGTAGTGTCGGAGTTGGCAGTTATGTGGATGACAACATATATAGAAATATGTTGTATGGCAACAACTCCAGCTTCATAGCAATGATCCTTATATGACATTGACTTTGATAAATGGCCTAACAGTGAAGCCTGAGGTAACTGAATTGACATGATCTATGACAGTATGAGGAGAACTTTGGATTCTGTGGCTCGTGGATTTCTCTATTACAACTTCATAGATTGTATAAGCAAGTTTGTGTACTCCTGTGCAAGTCTGTAAGGAACATATGGACTGGACAAGCTTGTACTCCTTTTATCTCTGTGATCTGGACACACTCTATATGACTTTTACTTACTGTGGTTTGGACGAATTTATATATGGTCTGAAAAAGCTTCATGGCACTATATTTTGAGGCTCTCGCACATATATTTATACTCTGTCCTATCTAAGTGATTTTCGCACTTACATATGCTAATGGTTCGATTTCAGTGATTCATATATGTGATCTTTGTCACGACAATCCAATTGACTATAACCATGGTGTCTGTAAGCCTTGCTCTTTTGATGACATACAACACTTGTGACCATGGTTTTCTTTGACACATACAGTAGTGCTCTTGTTCCTATATTACAGTGTTGCAAATTCATATCAGTGACCTTCCTGTCTTGATGGCAGTAAGACATTAAGTATAACCCTTGATGTATGATGACAGTAACAGAAATAGGTAACATGTGATAGCAACCTATATATGGGATGCATGACAGTAAACCACCTGATGTCAATTGCCCATTATCAGATATTTGTGGAAGATGAAAAATATATTTGGTGCTAGAAATCTAGGGCAGAATATAGATTAGAGTTCTTTAACTTGATTTTCTTTTGATCTTTTGACAAGTTCTTGTCATATTTAGATTTTTTCTTCATTATTATTGTGTTCTTTCCATCATCAAGACGAATGCCAACAAGAAGATCACAAAGACAATAAAGAGAACACCAGAGCTAGGCTCCAAGCCAGGGCAAAACCCCTTAGAAGGGGAAAACCTAGTCAAACTCTTTCCGCTAGAAGAACCAAGTCAAAGTGAGACAATCCAAGACCTAATTGACCATGACAGAGTCTCCTCCATCCACCAAGTCAGCCTTTAAGAATCTTCCTTCAAATCACCAAAGAGAGGTCAACTCAAATCAATACTTCAACTGATCCAATAGGACTTCGTCCTTCTACTCTTCTGCAATTTTCGGTCTCTTGTCTCCTCCCTGTACCCTCGGCCCTGCAATACTTCAGATCTCTTGCACATGTAACAGAAATTTCGGCTTCCTTAGATTAGATATATGTCTCCTCATCCTTTGTTATGGTTTTCCTTCCTTCCTTCAGTTCTTCACACATTTTCTTTACTTGTAGATTGTAGATCGAATTATTTCTTGTTATGCACTCACAATAGGTCAAATCCATTGCTATAAATAGTGGTTGGAGGCTGCTCCATGAGGCCGACATGAACTGTGGGCTGGTCGACTTGGTGGAGGGGACTAATATAACAAATTTTAATTCATTTATAAATTGTTTCTTGATTTTCAAAGCCCAAGAAGGGTCTATAAAATAATGACAATGACACAAGCCTAGAAGTCTTCAATGTAGGCTTGACCTAGAAACATAAAGCATGAAACCCATGCTAAAAATAATTTTTCTTTTATAAAAAATCCTTTTTCTTTCTTTTTACAATTACATTATGACTCAAATACAATTATGAAGACCAACACTAGTTACATTTCTCAACACTCCCTCTTAACTAGGGAGGTATTCATAATTTCACACATAGGTACAAGGATGAACTCAAATTGACATGTTCTATGAAGAGTCTTGGCACACGCAGTGCTATTGACCAGATACTTGACCAAGGTATTTCTCCAATTGGGACTAAGGTGTTATCCAAGCTTCTTCCACTATAGGTACCATCAGGCTTCAGCTTTAACACCAACCCACAGGAATCTAGGTATCGTGTCCAAGGTCAGAGTTCCACAAGACCAACGATACCATCCCTACTTCAGGATATAGACATCATCACAAGCTGGCCAGATGTCCTCCCAAGCATCTTGTCGCCCCAAGATGCTTCATCTCTCCCCATAAACTAAATCAGATATATCTACCAGTCTGAGCATGCTTCCAAAATGTTCAACCTTCTTATGGAGAGATTTGTTTGTACAATCACAACCCCAATTAGTAGCAAACTTTCAAATATATGCAAGTTAGTACAAACCTCCGAGGTCCTCAAAAATTTTGATGTTGCTTAGGTCATCATATTATCCAAACACATCTTGTCGGAAACTTCTTACTTCAATTTTTCTAGCAGCACCAAACTCAGCCTCAGCACTTCCTCTAGAACATCTAAATCTTGTTTATAACTTCGTCAATCATGAACAACCATTTGTAGTGTTGCTTTAGCTATTCTTCGATCTCATACTTTTTTCAAGGTCCTTTACTATGGTTGTCATAATATGCCCCTCCTCTTAACTGGGGAGATATATCGCTTCTTTTATCCAAGCCTCTTCTTTATAACAGAAAGCTCTTCTTTATAACAAAAATCTCTTTCTTACAACCACACAGGCTCTTTTATTTGTATCATCATATCATCGAAGAAACTTCGAAGCTTCATTCCTTCGGGAACATCATTATTTTTATGGCAACAAGGTCATCTTATCCATTCTTAATGTCATCATCATACTTACAGCTCCCTCTTTCCATCATGCTCATCATACTTACATCTTGAAGATTATGTACCTACAAATCTTCACAAGTACAACCAAGTACAAATATACAAGAGCATGAAGTTAACTTTATCAAAATAGGGTTAGCATGTCATTACAATGGGAGCATTAAAAACAATCAAACTTCAAATATCCAAAACTTGAACCTAGTTAGGTCCACAATCAACAAGGGTTACATCTTTCATACCCTAGACATTCACAATCATCACAAATCCTAGATTCCATCTTTAAGACTAAAGCCTTGGATGTCAACAACTATATCGAGTTAGAATTTCAATCATAATGAAAGCATTTCTATATCTAAGGTTCTATTATCAAGCCTTAGAAACTTATATCAATATTTACTACGGTTTTTATTAGACACAAATATCAAAACTCCAATGTTAGATATACAACTCGACCAAGCAAGGAATTCAAATATACGAAAACACATACACCTAGGGTTTCAATACTAGGATTTTACATTAACCATTACAAGGGTTTTTCCACAAACCCTAATTTACCAAACCCTAAAAGTCTAGGGTTTCATTGTATATCCTAGATATCAACAACAAACCCTAAACATCAAGAGAGTAGGATTTCATCATATGTTCTAAACTTTATTAATAAGCCCAAAGTAGGCTAGGGTTTCGCTATCAACATACCCTAAGCATTGAAAGGCTAAGGTTTTACAGTGAACCCTAAAGGTTAGGGCTTTACCAAAGTGAGTAAAAGATAGTATGATAAGGATAGATTTGATCTAAAGATCAATCATCCTTAACAACATAAAAATCTTTATGATTCTATAGCAAATCCCTAGACATGAAAGAGTTAGTAATAGAGCAATTAAAAATAAAATGATTGAACCTACTTAAATGATGAAGACCTGCTATAAGTCTTTATACATACCTTGAGTTACTTCTTTCACAAACCTTGTAGAGCTTCTTCTTGAAGGCCTCCCTCTTACCTTGAAGTATTAGCATTTCTTTATGTATCTTAAAGTCAAGGACCACATATCTTAGTTCTTCATGATCACTGGGAGTTGCTGCAATGCTTTCTGCTTGATTACAGTCCAGGATATTCTAACTTCCTTAGTTGCCATGATCTTCCTATAAGGTCTAGATCCTCTTCTTTCTGACTTCTTCTAACATTGTTTTCAACAACATGATTACTTCCTCCAAGGATTCCTTTTAATGAGATTTCAAAGAATGATGGGCAATGTTATTGCTCTTCAATTGCTACAGGACCTCAAAAAGACTTTTCTCACAGGTTGCTGCAAGATTCTTGATGCTTCTATTACTAATTGTAGCTTCCAAGGAGGTAAGATTACAAGATTACTTCTGGCAGGAGGTGCTACAGACATCCTTTTTACTGCTCATTATATTAGATCTAGTTCTTGAGAATCCTATAGCTTTCTCTTGCAAGCTTGACCCTCAAATTAGGGCTTCTACAAAACACAAAAGCAAATCTAATCCTTCTTTAAAGGGCAAATAATGACATGACTAGTGATATGGAGAGGTTGATACAGGCCTAATATAAAATTCTGAGTATGGTCCTATTATCAGGGCTCCACCAATAACATTATTCAAACCCAATATACTTGATAAAATAGAGGTTCTCTTCTATCTTTTAAGGTCGACTTTTTATATCATTGTATGGCTCATCCTCCTTGTATATATATATATATATATATGCTCAAGACTTTCATCCTTTTCCACAGGAATCTCAGCTTCTTCAAATATGGTGATTGATGGTTCATAATTGACCTTCCAGCTAGGCTTATAAGGCCTCTAAAAAACTCAACTTTGGTCTCTTTCTTGACAAGGGTCTTCGCTGGAGAATGAGACTGCTATTAGTTCACAAAAGACATCTCAAAAATGTGATTCCATCATCTCTATAATGAGCAGAGTAATGAGGTTGGATGACTGAGTTAATGTGCAGCATAGATAGGAGCAGTGGCAATTGAAGTAGATGATAGCAGTGATGGTAGCAGCAACAGTGGTGGATGGCGGCAGTGATGGTCGCAGCAGCAGTGGTGGATGACAGTAGTTATGGTAACAGCAACAATGGTGGACAGAACCAATAGCAGTGGACATCAGTGCCAGTGGGGTGCAGCAGCAGAGGCTGCAGATTGATGAGGAGCAGCGTGTTGTAGTTGGACCATTATTTGAATTGACTTATTAAAGCATGGGTTTCATGCTTGGGTCAATTATAAGTCAAGCCTCCATTGTAGGCTTTAGGTTATTGTCAAAGTCATTTATTGTTGGGTCAAAGACTCCTCCATCAAGTCATCCTCTTCAGCAAGTCATCAACTCGGCCTCTTCATCAAAGTCCTCAAATCAACTTCTTCAAAGTCGACCTCAAAGGAATAATTATCAAGTGAACTCATGTTGGCCTTGTTGACCACTACGTGTCAACTACCCTTAGCAGTACACCCCCTTTTCTTCGCAAAAGGGTAGCACTTGATTGACGTGTCTGTGCCATTCGAAAGTCATCGTCGACCTAATCATGTTATGCTGTAAACCCGGTCTGCATGTGTAAATTGTAAATAATCTTAGCAGAGTTGTGTCATGTATGTAAATTGCCTAGATGGACCTAATTTTCTAGTGATAATCTACGTTCCGGAAGGTTTTTTGTCTCACCGATCCATGATTGGCAGAATTTTCCTTCAGCCTAACCCCAAAGCCGGAATGAATTTTGTCATTAGAATCTTAGGGGAATCCTAGTGCGTTGATCTACTAGATTATAGTTGTGTGTCGCAGATATGGGTGGTCCATGAGGGTCTATGTCAAATGGGTTTTCCCCCTTGAGATGTAAAATTGTAAAAGTCATGATGTAAAATCTCTTGAGGGTTAGAAAGTTTTTTATCCCTCAAATCCTAAGTCCTGTCCTAGTGATTTTCCAAAGCAGTTGAGGATCCAAAATAAGAATTAAAAATTAGAAAATTAAAAAATCAAATAATGTAAAATTAAGTTCAAAAAAATTAAAAAAATTAAAAATTAAAAATATTAAAAAAATGAAAAATTAAAAAAATAAATTAAAATAAAAAATAACATAAAATATAATAATAATAAGTCAAATTTTTTGAGTAAATAAATGCAGAATTTCAATTTTTAATATATTAAAATGCATTTAAAAATTTGACGGATGAGATTAAAAGATATCTTGATCCTCATTGACGGTCGAGATTATTTTGACATGGATCACTCGAACTAGCCGTTGGGAATTTTTGCTTTAAATAGGGTGCTAGGGGTCATTTGAGATCAAATTTGATCCGAGTCTGGTGCTAAAGAAAGCTCTCTTGTAGTCATTTTTTGTGCAATAAAGAAAGACTTTGGGGTTAAAAATCTTGCTGGTGTTACTCTTCTGGAAATGCTGTAAGATCTTTTATTCTTTCAGCATAATTTTATTTTCAGCTATTGATTTTAGCTTGATGAAGATTGATTCAGGCACAGGTATCTTGTCTGATCTCTAGGGTTTGAATGATAGTTTAGAATCTGAAATATAATGGTAGGTATCTCCATTTGATCTGGATTTCACTATCATTTTTTCCCTCTATGTTAATGGTTGATTGTAAGCTGTGCAGGAAATCCTTTTTTTTTTAGATTACCGGGCGTTAGGGGAAGTTCTCGGCTGAACCAGCCAACTCCCGGATTGTGTTTTCTAAAAGAGCCCAGATAGTTTTTAATCTCGGGCTTATCATTTGAAATTTTTTATGAATGCATGCAGGGTTTTTCTGAAGCATCTCACATTAAATTAAAGTTCTGAAAATATTTATGTAGCATAACGAGAAATTTGGCTATTTTAGAGCCTGCAAGTTGTAAATGTTGTAATTGTTTAGCTGATCTAGGGTTTTAGTTTCGTTTTTTGCACATATTATTTTTGGGTGTTTTCTCATTACAGGTTGCAGGGTTTTCTGGAGATTTCCGAGGGTTTATCCAAGTTGTTTTGTTGTCCAAGGGTTTCAATTTCAGTTGTTTTCAGATCTGGAGGGTTTTGTTTGTATTGCAGGAAGAAAGTTCTCGAAGATTTTTTTTATGAACTGGATAAAACCCTTGCCGCTTATCCATACAACAAGCTTCAAATCCAATCTGCGTTTACCTCTCTTCAACGCTGCCATTTCCCCTCCACGCAGTTGCTTACTATCTCATCCTCCGAACTCATTCATCTGCTGCCCCTGCGTGCCAAATCTTGTCCATTATCGTAGTCTTCTCTGTCAGGCCATGCATCCCTTTCTTCTTCACGCAGATTTGGTGTTTCATTTGTTGTCGTTGCAGCCTTTGAATACCTGTGTCCATCTTTCAGTCACCACTGTCCTCACGCAGCCTTCACGCTGCCCCCTCCATCTGCTGCAGCATTTTCTCTTATGCCCACGCACTCTTCAAGACTCTCCTCGCTGTCCAAAAATCGAGCCTGCAAACAAAAGAAAAACGTGATCAAACCTGCCGCCAGCTACCTCTCCACGCTGCCAGAACCATTACGCAGCTCTTCAACAACTATTGCTCAGGCATTCCACGTCCATATCCCTCACGCAGTCACCTGTGCGTTTACATCTTCTTCTGCGTATTTCTGCCACCGAAACTCATCCAGGCCTGCGGGTTCGAATGTTAGCGTATCATCTTTCAAGTTCTGCCAGTCCTCATCCACCTGCGTATGGTCAAGAAACCCTCGCCGCCATCAATCTGCTACAACAAAACAACAAAGGCACATTTTGATTTTTTGTTTATATGATTTGTTAGTCTTCATTCGATTTTTTTTAGTTAGCGTATTAAATTTCTTTTGTTTGTTTAGATTAAACTTCAATTTTAAGTTAGATTTTAATTTTATTAATATTAGATTCTAACATTTAGACTGTAAACAAATAAACGATTTTAATTTTTCAAATTATTTTGTTAAGTTAGGATAACTTATAATAAAAAATGATAAAAAGTTTCCTTTTTGGATTTTAGATTTTATAATTTTCACTTTTTATATTCATTAGATTAGGTGTTAATTTTTATTTTCAATTAACTCGTTATCTTTAGTTATAGTTTAGTTTAATTTTAAAATAAATCAAATTTCATATATAAAAAATAAAATAAAAATAAAAAATGCAAAAAATTATAAACTTTAAAAGCATAAGAGTTTCTTGTCCTTATAGTTTAGCTTTTTGATTTTTTTTAGTTTAGATTTAATTTTGTTGAAGTAAAAAAATAAATAATAAAATAATAAAAGTTTTCATTTGTTTTAAATTTTGTTTTATCTTAAAAATATAAAAATATTTTGGGAAATTTTTTGCCAATTTCAGTCTTGGCTCACGAATTTCTTATGTTTTATCTTTTATGCTGACGCTAAAATTTTGATATGGGAATTAATGTTTAACATGCTTTAATGTTCATCTGAAGATTAACTACATGAATGTGATCTTTGGTTAGCATTTTACGTGGCTGTTTAACACACTTTATCTTTCGAATTTTTAACCGCTGGAGTATCATTAAGCCATTAAGCATTTATTGATTATCTCGCATTTGGTAAAAAGTTAAGCTTTGTTTGATGGTAAATGATTGTTGATGAGCTCATATCTCTGCAGCATTTGATAAATAATCGTTTAATCATTTATTTCATAAGGCACTCGTCTATTAACTTAGTAAAATCAATTAAGTGCTTGTTCCCCCTCATGTCTACCAACCCAACTGGTCCACAGTTGGTCATCCATTGTCCCATAGGGTCTACCCCCCTTAGCCGCGGGAGACAGGCTTAAACGGAGAGATCGGAGATTAGGGTGATAGCCCCCGGTCTGAGCGTTGTCGTGACAATCTGTGCGACAACATTTTTTGGCGCCGTTGTCGGGGATACTTTATTCTCGGTGTTTCAACGACTTTTCATCATTCATCCTTCATCTTTCTATCATTCGTTTGAGCCAGCAACGCCAACATTTTTTGGCGTCGTTGCCGGGGACAGTTTTTTCTGTCCTTGGTTTATTCAACAATCATCTTTCATCTTTCTCATCTCTCATTTAAGCTGGAAAATTCAACACTTTTTGGCATCATTTTGATCTTTTCATCACCTTATCTTTTGTCATATCAACAACTTCTCTTCAGTTCGTTTCTTGTTTGGGTGGCGACTCCATTTTACTTCTTTTATTTTTCCCAAGACAAGAAGCCTCTCTCATATCAGCTTGTTTGTTGCTTTTTGGATCCTAGAATTAGATTCATTGTTCAAGTGGCGACTCCACTT
This sequence comes from Pinus taeda, assembly GCA_000404065.3. Lineage (NCBI taxonomy): Eukaryota > Viridiplantae > Streptophyta > Pinopsida > Pinales > Pinaceae > Pinus > Pinus taeda. The sequence goes on along the minus strand of APFE030850786.1, from coordinate 208,445 downwards.
CTTTCATCTATTTATTTTCTTGAGCAGAGATCTCGTTCTATCATCCATTTGGTCCCTCGTTATTCATCATGGATTATTCGTTTAAACCATGTCATTTTACTGATGATCTCCATGATATTCCGGAAGTGGCCATT